>NJDC01000705.1:65484-85360 GCA_002245475.1 Calephelis virginiensis | reverse complement strand
GGGGGGGGGGGGGCTCTACAAAACAACTGATTTTCAAAGTGGGCGTTACATGAAATAAGTTTGGGAACCTCTGTTCTAGGTAAATAATGGTCACATTCCAAAAATTGTCAAATGAAAGAAGCGAAAAAGAATTGTCAAATGAAAGAGGGGAAAATTATGAGTTTAAAAATATGATATTATACGGATTAGGTCGGGTTATAAATCTTATTATTTTTTGATAAATTTAAGCAACAGTACTAATGTGTGTGACACAAGTCTCTAAATGCCATTTCAATAAAAAATCCAAAAGTAATAGAGACTTCATTTAGTTCGTTATTTTTATGACATTGAGAGATATGCTTTTTTTGATAGATGAATGGTTTCGATATTTGGATAACATGTTAAAAAAATTATAATAATATTCAATTTTTCATTTTGTTTTTCATTAATTAACAAACATTTCAGGTTTTGGACTTGACTTCATGAGGTCCCGGGTTTAATTCCCGGGTCGGGCAACAAAAAGACAATGTAGTTATTCCAATTTTCTAATAAAAAAATGTTGCTCGGGATTGCATGTGTGCCTGGTTAGACGATAGGCTTGCCAACTATCTTACTGTAGGACTTAGTGATTTCGGCTAGTCGCGGGTGCCCTGGTGGTGCCTCTGCCTACCATTTCGGGGATATGGGCGTGAAGATACTTTTTTTTCTAAATTTTTTAAAGGCAGTTTGCGGTGACAACTATCATACAAGAATATTAAAAAAAATATTCCATTTCTTACGCTCTTTTATGATTTTGTGATAAACAGATTTTTAATTTAAAGCTAGCTTTATACTGCAAAAAATACGTTTTGTTCACAGGTGTCACTCTAATTTCCCCAAAATTTTTTTTGCTTGAATATCCTCCACTCTATTTGATTTATAGCCCCAGCTAGCTTTACTTTTCTTTTGTTTCGTTTTTTTTTGGCATCGCGTGGGGTTCCGTCAAACATCCCTTTGTCGTTAGAGATCCGCGGTACTGGAGCGTAGCCAGGATATCCTTTCCTCTTCATTACTATGCATGAGATTCCTCTTTTTGTGTCAGGGTTATCACATTTTAATGAACCTTGCATTGTTTTTAAGGAAGACAGGAATATTAGGATGCCCCAGCTTTTTAGATGTTAAGACGACATCGCATTGGCAGCTAATTCCATAACATGAGTTTTCAAATCAAATAATGGTCTAGAAATATCAATAGAAGTGGACTCCGTTTGCTCAATCGCCATTATAATAATATAAACAGCCAAAAAATAAAAATGGAAACCACCAATAAATTAATCTCAGAATTACCATGCCACAGGGATAAAATATATTTTTAGACCAAAAAAAAATTTGGAAATTTTGAGTCAAGTTTTAATTAAATATTTAAATCATAAAAAGTGTGCCAATTTTAAATTACATATTTACTCTTTTATTAGAATTTAACTAGTAATATGATTCTTACCAAAGTTTTTGAATGACATTTTTTTTATAATATTGAAAGGTAAACGAGCAGACAGATTTCCTGATGGTAAGAAATTCACGCCGCCTAGAGACACCAAAGGTGGTAATGGTGCGTTGCCAACCTGAGGCCGGGATGTTAGGCCTCGAGCAAAAGTAAGTTTGCCGGCTACCTTATCCTCCGGACCGGAACACATAGCGACAGGGATAGATAAGGCAGTGGTACCAATCCGCACGAGTTGCTGCAAAACTCTACCACCTCACCTAGTAGGATGTCACTGTGTTAGTGATGGTAAGCCTACGCTCGCCTTTCACGAGCTATCTGGCAGGAAAGCAGATGGTCTATTCTACAAAGGAGCCCGGACGAACACAGGGAAAAAATCTAATCCCTTATATAAACAAAAAAAACCACTGAGTTTCTTTCACCATTTCTTTTTAATTTGTGGCTCGTTCCTATCCGTGGTAGGTTATAATATTGAATAGACGCGTTCCAAGTGCCTTTTGTATGTTCTATGTAAAATAAACAACATCCTGATTCTAACTATTGAAACAAACTGCTACGGAAATCAAAAAATATATTTGCGGAATGACCTATATTACAAATGCGAAAGTTTATGAGAATGGATGGTTGTTATATTACTCAATCACGCAAAAGCCAAAAGCAGGTTTTAAATAAAACTTTACAGCAAATAACTGGAATAACATACAGGCTACAACTTATAATAAAATATGCAATGGTTAGCAGACAAAACAGCGTGTAAAAGCTAGTAATACATATTTTAAATTATATTACATTATACAAGTTACAAATGTTTAGTGTTGACTGAGTGTGACCGCTTATTCCATTATTCTGATGTTACAGACAAACAAGAAGAAGGATTATTACTAGAAGTACATTTCACCTGTAAAAACAAATATATGAGTTTCCAACCACAAGTTGGAATGTTAACTCTCTTTTAAAATAAAAATGGCACAGATGTTATGGTGACAGAATAATGCTGTGATATCAATCTGGACGGGGAACCTAGCATGTAGCAAACCAGGTTGCAATAGTGGAATATCCCAGCATTCTATATACTAGATAGGATCCGGTGGTAGTTTTTAGTATTATATAGACTCGTCACAAGTGCCTCTTGTAAGGTGGATGTGTATAAAAATATTTTCTATTCTATTCTATTCTAGGTATATCAACTAACTAGGTACTTTATCGCCTCTGTGCTCTAGAGGTCCGGCGTCGGACTTGACTTCTTGAGGACTCGGGTTCGATCCCTAGGTCGGGCAACAAAAAAATAAGAAAGTGACCATTTTAAATTTTATGATAAAAAAACATTGCCCGGGATTGGATGTGCAAGGTTGGCGATAGGGTTCCCACCTATCACATAGTGTCTTCGGCTAGTTGTGCCTCTGCCTGCCTCTTCGGGGATATAAGCGTGAAGATAATTTTTTTATCAACTAATAGGCAATGGGACGTTTTTTGGCCTTTGAAATATTGGCAGCCCTATTACAGTGCATACAAACAAGGAATGTGAAACACAAAACGAAAGTGACGGCGGCGCTAAGAGAAGTACTGACTTTTATTGCGATGTTAACATGGTTGAAGAATCTTTCAGCTATTACCATAGCTACATTTTTATTTATAGAGTTCCTTGGCTAAAATTACAACCGAAACAAACCCTTACAGTAAAGATTTGCATACGACAAGTTAGTATAAAATGTTGGAAAGCTTTAATAATTTTGTTGCTTTTTTGGCACACATATTCCGCAATTTTTTTTTTTTAATTTAATTTGTTTTGTACATGATTCATTCAGATACTCGCCAAGTTTCGGGTGTGTTCGGTACATGTCACACATGACTTTTTCTTATTCACAAACAATTCGTAAAATTTGTGTTGATGGTACGAATAGTTTGTAATGGAAATAATAATTAAATTATTCGTACCATCGATACAAACTAAAAACTAAATAACATGAATTGATTTATTATGTAGTAAGTTCGATAACAATATGAAACGTACGAAATCTCTGTGACGTGAAAATACAGTTATCGCTTTTGATATACAAATACATATACTCGTTAAGTACCGAATTTATGCGATGACCGGTGTTTTTATAATACATTATATTATCATAATATTAATACATGAAGCAAAAACTTTAGACCCCTTTCTACGGAAATTGCGTTGACGGAGGAGTATGCAATTTGGCACATTTATAGTTTATGTGTAGGAGAAGTGCAGAACGCTAATATTTTTCAATAATAATGCTTATGAAGTACATTAAATCAATAAATAAAACATTACCCACACTACCATGCATTTGACACACACAAACAAATATATTGATGATAAGGATAAAAGATCACAGATGGCGCACTAAAAAGTTTGGAAACAAAATAGTTGAGAAATGGAGGTGGCGTTCTCATCAACAAGATATTAAAATTTGTTATGGTCGAGTTTCGACCAATGGGCGACCACTAGTTTATATAATTAAGAAAAGTATTCCATTGAACTTATATGATCTAAAGATGATTTTAGTTATCCTTGTCGGTTAGTAAAAGTCAACGTTTTGCCTTTTTTACTCTTCTGTCTTATTTCTTCGTAACTATCAGATGCATCTATAAAGCAAGCCAAAACTGAAAAGTTTTTATAGGATAAGATAGCGACCAAGTATTTATCTCTCCTAATGGTAAGAAGCGACCGAAGTATATAGACATAACAGATGTCATAGGTTCGTCTTCGTCCTATTAAGCCTAGTGTCTGAGTCTACAGGCGTTGGAACGGAAAATGACGTTGTCAAATACTATCGTTATGGCAGCAGCAGTAGGGAAAGCGGTCGATCTCTATCCGCGTATGTTGCTGTACACTTTACAGTATTACCACTAGTGATCTTGTCGATTATCACACGTTTTACTCAAGCTCGCCATTTATGAGTATTAAAATACAACAGATGTAAAATAAGGCTTTATTAATTTTAATTTCTAATTAGTTATAATAGATTTTGGCAAAGTAACCTATGATTAAAATACAGGAAAAAGTGGACAATTGATCGATTCCAGATGGCCAGATTTCAAAGGGGAGCCTTAACAATCAAATAAGCAGCGACTCGCCGGAATTGGTACCACCGCCTTACCTATTCCTGTAGCCATAACGTCATGACGTGTTCCGGTTCGGAGGGTAAGATAGCCGGTAACTTACTTTTGCTCGAGGCCTAATATCCTGACCTCAGGTTGGCAACGCACCATTACCATCTTTGGTGTCTCTAGGCGGCGTAAATTTCTTACTATCAGGAAATCCGTCTGCTTGTTTGCCTTCCTATAACATAAAAAGTGTCTATGACTTAGACTTAGTCATATTAGAAAAGAGTTGTGTAAATATACTTTTTATGGTTGAGTTTTTTCTGATGTCGGCACTAAGTTTCTTATTAAAAATCCGAAATAACTAACCTCCACCAGGTACCTAGTTTGTTATGCTAAAAGGCATATTAAAGCTTGCAACAAATACAACTTTCACTCTACCACTACTACTCGAGTAAGTGCTCACCATTGTCGTGTGTTAGTAGTATGCCAATAGGTTTTTTTTCCTTTGAGCCACCAGTGAACAAGCACATGGGTTTCTTGTTATCAAGAGACAACCGCGGCCTATAGACACTATAGATGTTACAGCTGCGTCGTAGTCCTTTGGCCGGGATGCAAGGTTAATTGTACAAGTGTACCGGCTGCCTTATCGATCAGGATGACAGGAACATAGCAGAGTCGTTATGGCTGCAGAAATAGGTAAGGCGATGGATCCATACCCGGGCAAAATGTTGCACATCACTCAACTACCAGTGGCCTTACTGGGAATGGGCTATTTAACCTGTGCTTGCCTCTCATGAGCTGCCTGACAGAAAGGCAGATTGTCTACTCGAACTAAGAAGGGCACAATAGCATATTATGCTAAATTATCCAGCCTCATGTTGGGAACCCACTTTTAACGTCTTCGACATTTATGGACGGCATGTCTCTTATTTGCTTCCTGTGCTTAAAAAGGCTCATCATTGAGTCTTTAGCTTCCACTTGTGTGTCCAACCAGTTATAATTATTTATGTCACGTATCTACAAACATAATATTCATTTTAAAGCTCAAAAACCTCTGTTTCGTTAAAGGGTTCGCCGCTTTGATGTCAGCGGAAGTGACGAGTCCAGTGTTGAATATTCATTTGTTGAAGGAGGGTGAGATTTGTACGGACGACGTCAGGGTTGACAGAGCAAGCAACAGAATGGTGACCTGCAAGTTCAAATCAAACTTGCTAATTACCGTGCAACCAGACAAATATTTATGGTCATACTGATTCTTCTGTCGTGCAACCTCACTTTAACTTGTAACGATGTAAGTACCAATGTGCCAATAAAAACGTATCTTC
This sequence comes from Calephelis virginiensis, assembly GCA_002245475.1. NCBI lineage: Eukaryota > Metazoa > Arthropoda > Insecta > Lepidoptera > Riodinidae > Calephelis > Calephelis virginiensis. The sequence goes on along the minus strand of NJDC01000705.1, from coordinate 79,504 downwards.
ACACCCGTATCACGTAAGTAGTAGGCAGATGAACAATCACATAACCCACAACTAGCCAAAGACACCAAGTTTCAAAATGTGATACGTGGCAAACCTATCAGTAACCGGGCAAATATCCAATCCCAAGATACGTCATTTTTATTAAAAAAATGATGAAGCATATTTTCTTTTTTATCTCCGAAGATCGAACCCGGGACCTCGTGAAACACAATAAACAGGAACGTGAGACCACAGAGCGATAACCATGTGTCAATAGAAAGAAAAAGTAGTGTCTCCATTCACAGCAGAACTATAAGACGGTATACTTTTTGTGTGTGAAGATAGAAGATTGGAGTATAAGAAAGGTTACTTTTTACCCTTGTATCTAAATGGGTTCTGGCGGTAGGCTAAATACCTTATTACGCGGGCATAGACACATCTAGTTAGGATATGATAAACCTATTCCCTACTGTTAATCATTATTCTGTCAGTCGTGTAGTCAAAAGTATATGGTAGATTGTTATTCAGCAGTTCATTCGGGTTGGTACCATCGCCTTGCCTACTTCTACCGCTAACAAATCAGTGCTAACCCTGTCGTCTGATGAGTTGTAAGGAAAGGTGGCTGGAAGAATAGAACAGTTGACTGAAGATACCGGCCATTAAATTTTTTTTTATGATATTGGAAGGTAAACAAGCAGACGAATTTCCTGTTGGTAAGAAATTCTCGTTGCCTAGAAACACCAAAGGTGGTAATGGTGCATCGCCAACCTGAGGCCGGGATATTAGGCCTCGAGCAAAAGTAAGTTTACCGGCTACCTTACCCCCCAAACCGGAACACGTCATGAAGTTTTATGGCGGCAGGATTAGAAAAGGCGGTGGTATCAATCCGGGTGAGTCGCTGCGAAAATCTACCACCTAGTCAGATGTCACGGTGTTAGTGACGGTAAGCCTATGCTCACCTTTTACGAGCTGCCTGGCAGAAATGCAGATGATCTATTCCGCAAAGGAGGCCGGACCAACACGGGGAAAAAACTCTAGTATTATCTATGGGGTTTATGTATGTTAGGTATGTACATAGACTGATATAGCCGACGTTTCTTCCTAACCGTCAAGGAAACCGCCTGCTTGATCGTTATCTTCTGACATACAAATAGCGACTAACTAAATGACTTAATCAGATCGCTCCAGTTTATCAGCTATACCATGTAAAACGATTATTTTTTTTAGTTTTTATAATATTGGAACGCAAACAAGCAAACGGATTTTCTGGCGGTAAGAAATTCACGCCGCCTAGAGACACCAAAGGTGGTAATGGTGTGTCGCCAACAAAAGGCCGGGATTATTATAAAAGTAAGTTTGGCGACTACCTTATCTGAAACACGTCAACGGCAAGACGTTGTGACGACAGGAGTAGATGACGGCGGTGATACCAATCCGGGCGTGTCGCTGCAAAACTCTACCACTTAGTCAGATGTCACGGAGTTAGTGACGGTAAGCCTATGCTCGCCTTTTACGAGCTGCCTGGTAGGAAGGTAGATTTTCTATTCTGCAAAAAAGCCCGGACTAATGTGTGTGGCGTACACATCCGTTACAGCAAAGATTTGCAGCCTCTGCTTGTGCCGTTTGAGTGATAGTCATATATCTCTACCATACCATAGTTACACGTACGTAGCACTAAATCACCCATTAAGTCCTTGACCTGACAACAGGATTGCCGACAACAATTTGTTATAATAATATTTCATGAGAGACAATTGAGTTTGAAGCAGGAGGGTGAGTATGTTGTGATTCTCCCGACGGAAGCGAGGGAAACAAAATAAATTGTACCCACTTTAGACAAACTGTAAAACACTTCCGAAATGAACAGCTCATAATGCCGCTACTATTCTTTTGAAATTTAGGGATCCTTGCTAAAATAGTTTAATGGGAACGATGCTCGCTTTGTCTACTCTTGCGCATGCGGCGCCGATAGTGCACAAGCTATTAGTACAGCCGCATCCTTTCGGAGATATGGGCGTGAAAATACCTATTTGAACTTAACCCATGATTTTGGTGTCCACTGCTCACGATACGATTTGCCAAAAGTAAATTCTTTCAAACTGATATACGGAAAATTAAAGGGCCTTTATCCTTTTTATTTCATTCAGAAATGAAGTTGCCCTAGATTGTGTATGTACCCGAATTTATAACAACTCAGATCAAAGTGTCTGAGAAAAAAAAACACGACACAATTTGATATAATTCATTTAATTTATAGACAAAATAAATAATTATTCGAATAAATAAACTAATCAAGGGACATTAAAATATAAGCGTATGACCCTGACAAAAAGGTCTTTGCACAATGGAATATTTTACTAGATATCTTAGCCACAAACCTATTAACTTTATAGAAATCTTTAGGTCATGACAATTATAAACAAAAAATGTAAATTTAAAATCGAAAATAATCCACTCTTATTGCTATTAAAAGCTACATATAATCTTTTGTGTATAAATTAAGTTTTTTAAAGTTTACTTTAAGCCATGTAAAAAAAAATACCATTCTTAGTCATAGTCCAGTCGACTAGAATGAGACATTAGAAGTTTTGAATCTCAATAGAAATAGTTAAATTATGGCACATAAATTATATCACATCGATTTAGACTAGTACTTGCTGTAAACACGTTGTTTAAAATGTAAATATAATATAAAAATGAATCCCCATTTCGCGTCTGAAGAATAAGGTTCTTATGAAGCCGTGAAAATTGCAGGGAAAATATATACAAAAACAAATACGGAAGCCACGTCTTCCGTGGCCTAAATGGCCTAAAAAGAAAAAGAAAAAAAAACAGTATGTTATGCAAACTTTTAGTAATGCCAACTGTCAAGCGATACGAAGTTTACCGGGTCGTCTAGCAATATTTCATTTATTTATTAAGCCGTTTTGACAATATATTAAATATGTTTTTCTTTGCTGTGCTTTTTTAAACTGGGATCTAGATTCAGAACGTACGTGTTGTCAGTATCAGTCAGCTAAATCAACTAGTAAAATACCCATTATGCTATCCACAATAAATTATATTTTACTCCAGTTAGGAATAAGTACATTGTACATTATTAATTACATGTTTTTAGAGACTATAAAATCTACACAGACTTTGGATGTAGCTGTTTTTATAAAACCGTTATAAGTGCAAATGGTTAAAAGGTGCTAATCCATTCTGTTCCCTAATAAATTATTTAAATTAAAATAAAAAATTTAAGAACGTAATATCATGGGATATCGTATTTGCAAAATGTTACTATTGTTGCCTAGGGCTAACTTAATTTCAGATGTTTCTTTTTTATTTTCTGTCGTATTCTTAAATTTAATTTACTGGAAAAACGTTTATAACCTAATTTTAAACTGAACACAAATTTCTTAATTGTTTTGCACACAAAACCAAAATTTCCAAACAGTTGTAAGTAGTTAATTACGCAGATAAAATTAAATTGAACAGAATGGATAATTAAACTAATTATGGCAAATTTATTAAATAAAAATAATGATTTAGGCGTACAATTATGTTAATAAAAAGCACGGAATCACTCTAAATATACTAATTAATCAAGTATTTTACTATAGATAGTAGATAATCCAAAAATATCACCAGTTTTTTAAATTAAAAACTACAAGTCATATTTAAGCAATTCCGCACAAATTGTCATTAAATTACTAAAATTAGTTTTTAAAACATCAATCGGTGATCATTTTCGTCCTTTAACAATATAACTACCAAAATATTATTCGAGATATACTAGAATATTATGTTGTTACCAATTTTAAAATTATTTTACTATTTCCAACCACATTTTTAACTTTTGACTGCAGGTAAGAGTATATCAGCACAATACGAGTAAAAGAGTAGAATAGAGTACCTACATAATATGAATTTGACAGCTGTCAACAGTATAAAATAAATGGTTGGTAGAAGTATAACAATATGTTAATTAATTTTGAAAAGTTTTACTACACAGAATGATAAAATACACAACATTTTGAATAGAAACTTTTTAGAATCACAATAAAAATGAACACAAATAGTATTTTATAGGGTATATACAAATACTAATAAATCAGTTTTGGCTGTCAAAATTTGAAAGTGAAAACAAAAATGGTTCTTTATTTAACATAAAGTCATTGGCGGTGATTCTGTTTTTTATAAAACAGAATCACCGTCCGCATGCATCTTACTTCAGATGCATGCGGACTTTTTTATACAAAACGAAAACAAAAGAATTAGTCGTAAAATAACATTTTTAATTATTTATACGGGATACTCACGATCTCTTTTTATTTTATTTGTCGATCGATGAAAAAGAGATCGTGAGTATCCCGTATAAATAATTAAAAATGTTATTAATTCGCGACGATCAGTCGTAAAATGTCTAATTGTGACGTTTTTAATCAACGTTTTGCAAGGAATACCACACGTCTGTAGAAATGTCGTGTACAGACTAATCTGACAGCACTGAAAGTGTTTTGTTTCTTTCTATTAATTTCGTTGAAAGAAGAAAGCGATAAATTAAAATTAGAATAGTGAGTGCGAAATAAAATTACCACCATATACATTGGACTTAATATTTTAAATTTTTATTTTACTTCCAAATTTTGACCATGTTGGATACCATATCACAACGTACCAAAATGTAAATATTTTGCGCATATGTGATATTATTTCACAAAATATTTTTGCAATTTTCGCCGGAAAGATACTTATCAGGTACTTCAAAATATTTTGTATTTAAATGTCGTGATGTGATAGTGGAATGATGTTAATATTTTTTACAGAAATTAACGAAATTATCAATAAATAATATTTAAAATTACAGTCTTTTAGAATATAACATACGTACTAATAAAAGGTAAGTATGTTTTAAACGACTAAGGCTCCTATTACAGAAACGATAGTAAAGCTTAAGACAATTAGAATGTAAATCACTTCTAGGCACTATAATATTTTCACCGCCTGTCAAGTAAAACTTATTGATGATAACGACATAAATAATCACGAAGAATTTTTACACAATATAAGAAAAAAGTTTGGACTGTTTGGTCCCAACAGAAACTTAAAATACTACGCCTCTTGCGTAACTTTGCTTTCCAATTACTCTGTTGGTATAAGACAATGACGAGCATAGATAGTTTAGGGGCAGAAATTGGTATTGGAAGATACTATTGCTAAGATCGAGCTATGATACTACTCTACTATTTTTATCTAAATAAAAGTATTGTCATAAGCTTTGGTTGTAGAACTTAGATAGGGCCAAATATATGTTAACAATTCTAAAGCGTATAAAACTAGATTAAATTTAAATGTGGCACCATTAAATATACCTAAATGATTAGATTGCACTAATAAAAAGGCGTAAGCCACGTCAGTTTACGTCCTCTCTGCTATTCGTCCGTGTTTACAAGAAATTTTCGTCGTAAAACCTAAGCTTATCTGAATCCTTTCTAAAACAGATCAAGATCCGATTATTTTAATCGTATATCCAGACCTTCATGGTTATGTAAATGTTGAAATTTACATAACCATGCTGCCAGTTCAGGTACAAATGACAGGGCTATAGTACTAGTGTCTAACAAGGTTCCCATTACAGTGAGGGTCTGGCCTAATTCCTAATTAAGAGTAGAAATTTAACAAAAAGTTCTTTTATACCTTTTTCTGCTAAAACCACGATAAATCAAACCTTATAGCGGTTTTATCATGACTTTCTGTGCTGGTATTCATTTAAAATTTTTCCGCTTTTATAAACTGAAGAAAGCCTGGATTTTATGATTTAAAATAGCGGGCAATATTAATGGGTTTAAGGCGATTGCCAAGTTTAGCTCTATCGGCGATAGGTGATGATCGGTAAATGTAGGCGTCGAAAGTGTATTTATACATTGGTCTTTTTCAAATAAATTTAAACACCATTTCTAGTGTATCAATCAAAGCTTATCTTACGTCTTACATTCTTATCTATTGTTACAGCTGTGTTCTTTCTTTTCTTTCTGAATATAGGAAGATAGTCTCCATCTTTTGTGGTCGGAGTTGCCTCGTTCTCCAACTTCTTAACGAAGAACGATTCTTCTTCATTTTCTTTGCATTCTGTCTGTGATTCTATTCCAATCCAATCAGCAGATTCACAAGGAAACCATTGATAGGTTCCTTCCAAAGGACGTTCGTTTTCGAAATCAAAATTCCACTTCTTGGATTTTTCTACTTTATCCCTGGCTATAGATTCTTGAAGGATGTTGGCGAAGTTGTCAGTCTTAGCTTCCTCTGTTGAGTCTTCAACGTGAAAAAGCTTCCTTCTAACTCGGCTATTTGTTTCTATTCGAAGCATGTTCTCTTTTCTACAGTCCCTGTAAAAAAAGAGAAATAGGTTAAAATTCAGCGGTAGGCACTAGTTCTATCAACTACTTAAAAGGTCAGTCAAGTCCTGGCTCTTGTTGAAAATGTTTAGCATATCAGAACATAATTCGCGGGCTAAATAAATTTAGGCAGTAACACGTTTTATGTTGCTCCCTCGCTTTTTAATGTTTTAATGTGACTACTACCACTAGGCGGTAGAGCCTTGCAACGACTCGCCCGGATTGGTACCACCGCTTTACCTATTCCTACCGCCATAATGTCAGCGCTTCCCATTGACGTGTTCCAGTTAGGAGGGTAAGGTAGCCGGGAAACTTACTTTTGCACGCCTAACATCCCGGCCTCAGGTTGGCAACGCACCATTACCACCTTTGGTGTCTCTAGGCGGCGTGAATTTTTTACCATCAGGAAATCCGTCTGTTTGTTTGCCTTCCAATATCATAAAAAAAAATTTACTGTGGCCTTAACTAGGTGGTGACGACCCGTCTCGATTAGTACAACCACTTTATTCCTGTCACCATAACGTCAATGCTCGCCACTGTCTTGATTATGTCTTATTGCCACTGCCCTATCTTTCATTACAAATCAAACTTATGTAATCAAAAAATATGTAATATTACATGTCAAAGTCATTTTTATCCGTGTTTCAAGAGAACTGATAAACGTCCCAGTCACAGTTTTTCCCCGTGTTGGTCCGGGCTTCTTTGTAGAATAGACCATCTGCCTTCCTGCCAGGCACCTCGTAAAAGGCGAGTATAGGCTTAACGTCACTAACACCGTGACATCTGACTAGGTGGTAGAGTTTGGACCTTACCTATTCCTGCCGCCAAAACGTCATTACGTGTTCCAGGTCGGAGGGTAAGGTAGCCGGTAAACTTACTTTTGCTCGAAGCCTAACAGCCTGGCAACGCACTATAACCACTTTAGGCGGCGCGAATTTCTAAAAAATCCGTCTGTTTGTTTGCCTTCCAATATCATAAAAAAAACAAGTTGGCAATGCAAGATCAACAGCTTTGTAGCCTATAGGTGACGTTTATTTCGTAACATCAAAAAATCCGTTTACTGGCACGTTAGCCTTACAATCCCATAAAAAAATATTTATCAACACTTCAGTAATTCACACAACAAAGTGGAAGCAGCGTTTCCGAGAAGCGTTCAGTATCGAGTTCCAGACGTCGACTGATGGATCCACTTAATCGATTTGTTTCTGGTACTCGATTACTGAAACGATTATCATACTTATTACTCGTTGACGTACAGAACGAATTAATATCAATCAAGGCACTTAAAATATTTTGATTAGTTTCTTAATCAGAATTAAATTTTAGTTAAAGGCAAAGTTATTACTTTTTGCATCTTAGTGCAAAGTTGAACTGTTTTACTTACCATGTTTTTTTTTTCTAAAATAACAAAATTAATCAATCGGTTCCACTTTTACAACATCTTCAGGGCTCTAGCCCTGGGACCATTGCCCTGAAGATGCTGTAAAAGCGAAAACAGTTGGCTAATTTTGTTATTTTAGAAGATTAAAAATATCCTAATAAGTTAAACAGTGCAGGTGTATTAATTATTATAAATTCGAAAGTTTATGAGAATGGATGGATCTCTGATGAACTGAACAGATGTACATGAAATTTTACAGTTTAAGTTTATGCATCAGAATAATATAATATAGGCTATAATTTATAAAAAAAAGCTATTTAGTACACGGGCAAAGCCGCGAATGGAAGCTAGTTCACACTTGTATAAAATGATAAGATTTCTATTTTCATTTTCTCTGGTTTTAGCTCTGAGATCCTTAAAATAATGTAGTCCAAAAGCTTTTTATCTAACAACTCGCAAGTAGTGTAGGTAGGTTAGTTTGTCACCAACACCGTGATTAAGGCTAGGTGGTAGAGTTTTACGACTTCGTAATTATCGGCAGCATATAAAGCAGTGGCGAGTCAGCTGTCTCAAAACTCTGATAAAAAGTCAGCATTAAACCTGGTTCTTCCTTATGTTTGCGCGTGGAAACCTCGAGTCCTCTAATCTTACGTCTTTCGTACTTGGGCAAAGAATTTCAAAACCTCGAGTATATGCTCATTATTCATTGTCATATCGCGAGAACGCGGTCGGATGTTTGGGTAACATTTCATCGTCACCCCGGTTTATAAAGCGGAGTGTAAACACGCGGAATGACCGGATCCGATGACGGACGATACCCGGATGTAAACACCGCTTAACTATGTTACGCTGATTGAAATATCGTTTGGGATATTTCAATTATAATAATTTTGAAGCAATTTTTTTGCGATTTTATTTTTTATTTAAAAAAAATATGAAAATAGAATTAGGTTATATCACATTTTCTTTTGGTTTCCATTCTTTCCAAAAAATGATAAATTAAATGCCAATATTTATAACCTACCTGCAGATAGAGATAGGTCTACTAAAGTTTTTTGCTAAGATGTTTTGTTTAAGCTGAAAACCAGTGTTGAGGTGGATCGGACCTCAACAAATACTGAGCTTTTCCTTGGCCGAATCATGTTACCACACTCTGCTCTTTATAATATCTTAATATCACTTCATGAAGTTTCTTATGATGTGTTGTGTGGTAAAATTTAGTCTGTCAATAAATGTTTTCTTTCTTTTCTTTCTTTTGTAAATCATTAAAAAATTACTTCGATTTCCTGGCAACTGATGTAAAATAGCACTATCTCTTATCACAGATAGGTTATTAATATTGGCCGTAACGGAATCCACAGGTTTCACTTTATTTGCAGTTAGGCTCCATTTGTATCTAACGCCATAGGCAAACGCCCCACCGCCCTCCACCCCGACGTCTCTTTTATCTACCAATCATTTAAATAGGCATTTTTAAAGAAAAAAACTGTCCTATAATGACAATTATCACAGTGACATTCGTTTTTAACCGACTGTTTGAGTTTAATGATGAATAACAGATTAATTTTCTACCTCTGTATTAAAATGCAAACAGGATAAGCTCACCTTAGTTAGCACCATTATCTGAACATCACTGTTAAGGCTATTAACATATCCATTTAGCTCTGAACAGAGGAAAGCGTGAAACAGAGATCCAGTATTTCCGTATACCGCATTAACGTAGATTAGTACTGGTACGTCAAAACAAAGACCCGTTAGGAGGCCCTTACACAGCAGTGAAACAGATGCACTTTGTACGGAGTGCTCAATTATCGCGGCCATTAGATGTACTTTGTGATATAGTAATGATGCTACCATGTTGCTTCTGTGAAAGTAAGAGTACAGTAGTTATTGCTTCAAATTATTCCTAACTAGCACTTTCACGCAGCTTCGCCTGCGTAACTTGGCTTCTACTGCACCGATTTTGCCGAAATAAAGCCTATGTCACTCAGGCATAATGTAGCATTCTAATGGTGAAAGAATTTTTGAAATTAATCCAGTAGTTTCGGAGTCTATTAATTTCAAACAAACAAAAAATCAAATCTTTCCTTTTTATAATATTAATGTATAGAAAACGTTCCCGAATTCATTATGATCAAATTTCAGCAATAAATAATAACATGAAAGCTACTCGTATATTTTGACAATTTTTTACCTGGATTTCTATTAGTTTCCGGTTTCTTAGTTTTATGATAAATAACCGTTATGTTAAAAGCCTAGTCTTTTTCAAAATGCCACCATTCTCGTGGCAAGTCGCGATTAAATAATTATCTTTTCAATTTTGATTGATTCCGAGATGGCCCCATATACCTACACTATCATATACCTACATTTCATGAGCAACTCATTTGAGTTACACATAATAATGCATAATTTTTCCACTCCTTGCCCGTGGTACTACCAGTTGCAGCACGGGGATTATTTTTTGCTAGTGGTACTACTATCCTGTCGAGTAGTACCACCGGAGATTTTGCATTACCCTTGGTGCTACTTATGAACAAGGATACAATATAAAATATATTTTTTTAATACTACCGATAAATTTTTTAAAAAAAGACGTACCGGTATATAACTATCAACGTAGTTTTTCAAATGCAAACTTTAATGTTATTTCATTATTTAACAGTTGCATCTGATTGTGTATTATTTTGTTATCGTATTTATTTTATGTAGTTTATTTTTTAGTACTTAATTTATATATTTATATAAATATCTGTGGTCTAGCGGTCCGGGTGTTGGACTTGACTGCATGAGGTCCCGGGTTCGAATCCCGGGTCGGCCAACAAAAACAAAATAGGATTTTTCCAATTTTCTAATAAAAAAAATGTTGGTCGGGATTGGAATTGTTCCCGGTTGGCGATAGGCTTGCCACCTATCACATTGTGGGACTTAGTATCTTCGGCTAGTCGTGGGTGCCTTGGTTGTACCTCTGCCTACCTCTTCGGGGATATGGGCGTGAAGATACTTTAATTTATATTTAAATTGTGAAATTGATTCAGCTCTTAAATGTATGTAGTAATCTAAAAAGCGTTTTTTCATACTATTATACTTATTAGGTACTCCAATTGTTGTTTCTTTCATCCAAGTACTTTCTACGTGTTGTCTAATTTCTTTATGAGATATACCGCACTATCAGATTTGATGTGTTGTGAAGGTGTGTGTGCGTGCGTGCGTGCGTGCGTGCGTGCGTGCGTGAGTGCGTGCGTGCGTGTGTGTGTGTGAACTGTTTCTGTAACTTCAGATTTATTTTTAATTTGTCAGCAGGATGGAAGGTAGATCCTTAATTATCATTAAAACATGTAATGCGTCAACGGTCTCAGTTTTCCTAGCTAAAGCAAACTAAACACAGTCCATTGGTTCTTTATAATATAAGCATTGTATATACTCGTATTGTATGCTAAATATAATGATATCTCTTTTATTTAATGAATCAGGCACTATCTCTGTTTTTAAGTAGCACCAGGGGTAATGCTAAATCTCCGGTGGTACTACCAAATAGGCAAAAAATAATCCGAGTGGTACAATTGGTAGTACCATCGGTAGTACCACGGGCAAGGAGTGATTTTTTCTTGTTGGATGATATTATCGATCATCTAAATAGGTTCGTTATTGGCCGAGTAATTGCATAATAAATAGATAGAGACGCCGCTATGATATAAACAATTGGTTACAATGGTAAAGTCCGGTGAAGTTGTGAAAACCGCGGAGTTAGCAACCCGCTAGTAATTTAAAAAAAAGTGTGCAATAAAAAAAACTAATTTTCTGAAGGCGGAGAATCTTAAATTTGTTCCTAGATATGAATAGACATGATGAACACATAACATGGCTTTAGCTGTAGGTGAAATACAATATACATTTTATTATTAGCATGAATACTCTCCCAGTACACCTCAACGTGAATCCAATCCGCCAATTATTAGTTTATCTAGGTATACCCGTTATATTATTTTACAAAACAGGAAAATTGTACAATTTGCAGCATTTGACAGATAAACTGAAACCGCAAACACAATAATTGTGTGCAATTAAACTGCTTTAAACAATTATTTATTGGGTAAACTAGGATAGATGCCTCATTTTTTAATTGCTTTAAATCTCCAAGAAACACAATAAAACAGTTTTAGTTATTAATAAGGAAGACTCATGATACATTTTTATTTTATTTCTCGATTATTTCATCGTGAGATTCTCGTATAAATAATTAAATATGTTAATAATACGCGACAATTTAAGTTACAATCATATAATAAAACATTTTGTTGATACTGGCAGATACGTGAATATTTAGTAGTATAAAACATTATTTTTAATAATTCGCAATAATTACTTTATTTATTTATTATTTCACCTCTGTGGTCTAGCGGTTCAGTTGTTGGACTTGACTACATGAGGTCCCGGGTTCGAATCCCGGGTCGGGCAACAAAAAGAAAATTGGGTTTTTCCAATTTTCTAATAAAAAAAAAGATGAGAAGTGTCAAGGGACACCCGGATGAAACGAAGTTCTCTCTCCCCCCCTCTGTCTCTCAATCTCTATCAGTCTCTAGTAATCTCTATCTCTACCTCTCTTATAGAAAGAAACAGACAGAGAAACACGAAATAAAAAAAGAAAATCAATAATTTAAAAAATAATAAAATAAAAAAAATATATTTAAAAAAATTTTCAGCCCGGGATTCGAACCCGGGACCTCATGCAGTCAAGTCCAACTACTGAACCGCGAGACCACAGAGCAAAAAGTGTCGTGACAACATTTTCGTAAGATTTTTTCCATCTAGCCCCCATTCACAACGCGCAATAAGGAACTTCGTTCCAACAAATTTTGCTCGGGATGGGATATGTGCCCAGTTGGCGATAGGCTTGCCACCTATCACATTGTGGGACTTGGTGTCTTCGGCTAGTCGTGGGTGCCCTGGTTGTGCCTCTGCCTACATCTTGTGGGATATGGGCGTGGAGATACTTTTTACTTTAAGAGACTTTGCGGTCACTACATTTTGGGACATATATCCCACATCCTTTACTCCACATGGGGATAGTTGCCTAACAGCTAACTCATATATGTTACGTTAGGATTACATGACTTTCCGAAAAACAAAAATTTATCCTCCAAAAACTTTGATCGTATTTTGCCATTCTATGGAGTCGCACCGATATGCGACCGAGTCCACTATGTGATAGTTTATAGGTGAAACTAAAATAAATATAATCGGGCATCTATTATATCACTTGAGTACCCAACGTACCCACAGGTAAAAGTTTACGACTAGTGTAATTCTACGGTTTCGCCCCGTATTGGTCCGGGCTCCTTTGCAGAATATACCATCTGCCTACCTGCCAGGCACCTGGTAAAAAGCGAGCATAGGCTTACCGACGGTAAAACATCCCGGCCTCAGGTTTGCAACGCACCATTACCATCTTTGGTGTCTCTAGGTGGCGTGAATTTCTTACTATCAGGAAATCCGTCTGCTTGTTTGCCTTCCAATTTCATACAAAAAAAGCAGCGTTAATAAAATGTATTTTTCCACTGGAAATTACGACAGTGACAATCACATTATGGAGGCTAGCAAACACGGTTGATATTTAACGTTAAAATTAATTATTATTATGATGGCTATTTTTTGGAGCTCTTACTGAACTGAGCTATTGCTATCTTCTTTCAACGAAAGTAAAAGAAAGAGACAAAACAAGTTTAGTTCTGTCTGATTAGGTTGTGTATATTTCTACAGATGCTTTAAAATGTACTCCTCGCTAAAATAAAAATGAAAAACCTCAAAATTTAACAAATTTTCCAACTCTTTAGTTTTCATTTCATTTGAAAAAGATAACATGTATGAATTACAACCAATAATAATGATTTTATTTTTATATACATATACATGACCGGTGTTGGCTTTGACTACATTAGGTCACTGGTTGAAATATTTCTCGATTCGGGCAACTCAAATTCTGTTTTCTGAATTTCTATTAAAAACGGCATTGCTAAAGGTTGAACCACAACACGTTGTAGAGTTAAGTACCTTTGGATAATCGTAGTCATAGTCAAAATCATAGTCATATTCGTTTATTGAATCGAGGTTTATTGCATAGGTGCCCTGATTATACCTCTATCTGGCACTTCCGGAATACGGTCGTGAAGATAAAACTTTTTCCATTTAGAAATTCTGACCAAAGCGACAGAGTATTTTTTTGTAATGCCTTAACATATAAACAAGTTTTTTTTATAACATTGGAAGGCAAACAAGC
>NJDC01000705.1:22124-65316 GCA_002245475.1 Calephelis virginiensis | reverse complement strand
ACTCTACCACCTAGTCAGATGTCACGGTGTTAGTGACGGCAAGCGTATGCTCGCCTTTTACGAGCTGCCTGGCACAGGATGGTCTATTCTACAAAGGATCCCGGACCTACACGGGGAAAAAGTTAAAAGGATTATTTAGGTACTTAGAGCTTAGAAACGTCTCAGTATGTTTAGTACCTACCCTGAATCTTTATTCTGTGATGTCTTCCACTCTACAACATTAAAAAATGTCAGATAAATATACATTATTTTCAATTAGGGTCAACAGAAAAAAATAAAAGTCATAATAAATTTAATTGTGAACGTACAAAATACATAAAACAGTAATAAATTGTGTTCTAATTACTAACAGAATACGTGTTTCTGTTAATATAAATTACCATTTAACAAACACAGTAAGCGAGTGACTTCTCACTCCAGTGGAAAGCGCTGACACGAAAAGTTTTCGCTTTCGACAAAGCCTTATTCTGGTAAATGAGAAATTAAAAAAGTAACCAATGCAAAAACAATATTTGACGTAGCATAACCACCCGTGGAAGATTGCTTATGTTGTAATGGCTATCTATTATTTATTCGCTGTTGCCCTTGGCTTTGCCCGCAAATTAATTTTATTAAGCTATTTCGATTGGGATTATTTTGGGGCGTGTTGGGATATAGGTCTAATGTGTCTGTGACTATAATTCAATAAAACAGTTCAACTATTTTGACGTGAAAACGAAACATACGTTAACACTTTCGCATTTTTATAAGAAGAAGACAACACTTTCTCAAAAAATAGTATTTTGTTTATGAAAAATAAACTTTGACACTTAATGACCCTATTTTAAAATGTTTTACCGTTAAAGAGCTAATTCATAAGTAACATAGATTATAATACGAATAAGAGCACATTGCCTACAAACTGATATACAGTTTGGTAAAACCTTGCGTTTTACCTTATTTAGAAAAAAAAATGCTAAACCAAAATTAGTTTTGTAGGAAAAAAGCTTTAGACGAACAAAGCTAAAGGTGATTCTAGATCATTAGTGACAATTTAGCTATCGAAAAATGACTAATCTACCTAAATTCCATTAGTTGACTAAAATAATAAATAAACTAAATTCTACACTGACAGAACAAAGTTGGACTTTGTTGAAAGTTGGATTATTATGTATTTCTAACATAAATCTTGGCGATAACGTGATTGGATGACGCTTAATGCCGTTTTAGAATCGTAATCACATTTTGAAACCAGAATAAGGCTGTAACGTACCTTACGAAATCTGAAGGGCGTTGTGAGGATATAATCTTTCCGCTCGACACCGCCCTGCTACGGTGCACCCGAACAAAAGACTGTAGTCATTTGTATTTATTGCATATGTAAATAGCGGGGGAACAGTATCTGTGTTGTTGAGAATTCCAAATGTACATTAAAAATTAAAGTCAAATAGTGACGGTTCCGTACTTTGAAATGAAGTTAAGTATTTTTTTTATTCATACAAATATTACGGTGTGCTACCTGGGGATGGTATGTTAGCAAAGTAACAAAGTTTACTGGCAACCCTATTCTCTAAAGTAGGACGCGACGATTACTAAAACTACTATCCCTAAAAGTACCAAAATAAACGAGCCGTTGCTTAACTCTACCAGCTCGGCGAACTGACTGCATTAGTTAAATAATCCAACAAGCTCAATCAATTATTATTCACTAGCAATGCATTATACAGTGTTGCCAACCTAAATATAGGGTTTAAACCTCCGGTGCGATAGTTTACCATCTAAATAATTCTTCCGTCCAAATCTTAACAGTATTAAGCATACATATAAATATATTTTTAGTTATTATTTTTTCTGCCTTAAAATGCTAAGACAGTTAATAGCTAGATATTCCCGCGACTTCGTTAGCGTGGAATTCAAGAAAAGAATCTAAAATGAAAATAGCCTAAGTTACTCCTTATTACCTACACCAGCTACCTGCCAGTGAAAGTCCCGTCAACATTGGTTCAGCCGTTTCAGGGAATAGCCGAAACAAACAGACAGAAAGACAGACAAAAAATGTTAAAAAATATATTTTAATATTTGCACCGTAGTATACACATTCATATATTATGCATGTAATAAAAAGCGATTATTTTTATATTACAGACACTCTAATTTTATCTATGTATGTAAATAGGTTTGTATGTATGTGTGCATTCATGTATGTATGCATGTATGTGTGTACAGAATACAGATGGTGAATGGTGTATTTCTGTAATATTCGTAACTGATTTGAGTGTTTGTGAAAACATAAATTAATTTGGTCGAAACATCACGCAGTGGGAGACAGCTGGAAATAGAATTTAGTGCTGCAGCGTGAGGTGGGTGCAGTTTATGCAGTTATAGTGGTAATGTCCATCTTCACGTTGGCACCACTGGGGAGGAACTGCCCATATTTAGACTATATCGAATTTATATCAATGATCTGCCCTAATATTAAATACTAGTTTTGTTGGCAAATATATCACCGAACCGGTCATACATCCAATCCCGAGCAACATTATCCTTATAATCAAATGGAAAGCCCACATTTTCTTTTTGTTGCCCGACCCGGGAATCGAACCCGGGACCTTATGAAGTCAAGTCCAACACCTGGACCGCTAGACTAGAGGCTTATTTACTTTAAAAACAAAATTGATGTATAATGTTTCATCATAAAAATAAAATTTATTATTGGTTATCCAGAACCCAGCTACCCAGGATACATTCCTGGTACAGGGGCTTTCGCGTAATATTTTTATTAAATAAAACGCTTTTTTATTATTTTTTTGATACAGACACCATAGATGCTACAAATGCGTTGCTGTCCTACAGCCGGGATGTTAGACCTATTCTGCACTTCTATCGGCTATACTACTTTCCGTACCGGAGCATGACCGTGTCATCAGGAAGGGATAAGGCGTTGGATCTTTACTAAAGCTAGTAAGCAAACAGCACTCTACCTCACGTGGTCTTGTTAGTACATACTAACCTATATTGCATATGCTCGTCTCGTATGAACTGCCTTGCAGAGGCAGATGGTCTATCCTTCTCAGCGGACCCGGACCAACACAGGGAAAATGACAAGAGAAAACAGCTGTGGCCTTAATATATGGTTTCTAAACTCTATAAAAGCACACTGTCCTTTGGCCGAAGCGTTGGGTCTTTAGTGAAAGTCTACCGGCAAAATTACCCTCAGGCGTCAGCAAGCTGCTCTTGGGACCCGACGTAATAAGCAAAAGAATAATACTACGTTTTAATAATATTAAAATTAACAATGATTCGTCGTTGCGTTGCGTGCGTGCGTAGGCGTTGTACAGGTGTTGGACTTGACTTCTTGAGCCCGGGTTCGATTCCCGGGTCGGGCAACAAAAAAAATAGTAAATGTATTTTTTCAATTTTCTATTAAATTATAACATTGCCTGGAATCGGATATGTGCCCGGTTGGCGATGGGCTTGCCACCTATCACATTGTGGGACTTAGTGTCTTGGGTTACTCGTGGGTACCTTGGTTGTACCTCTGCCTACCACTTCAGGGAAATGGGCGTGAAGATACTTTTTTTTAACAACGTGTGAAAGCTAAAACCCCATGAATTCGTCAACAGCCATCACCAATCGCCACTAATAACGGTTAACAAATAAATTGCTTCACAATTTGGGCCCAAGTATTGCGGATCTGTGCCCGCATCTTCTTGCAGCCTGACAGCATCCCTCTCCAACACATTCCACTTAATTTACATATGACATGTCTGGGAACTGTCGGTGATAACTGCACTTCCCTTTAAAATCTCTACTAATATCATACATACGAAATCGTGTATGTTTGGTCTAATCGACTTCAATGAGTTTGGACATTAGAAATATTAGAATTGATATATTTTTAAATTAGTGATACGCGAACGAAATCGAATGCAACAACTAGTGATTATTTTTCTACAAACGGCGAATGAAGCGCTTGCTGTGACAGTTAAAATGTATGTAATGTATCAAATTAATAATAATAAATATCCCTGGACAAGTGACACAAATTGAATCTAACCCCAAAGTAAGCAAATTATATACTTGTGTTATGGGTGTTTAGTCAACGATACTAATACATAGAAATAATTTTAAAAAAAGCAAAAAAAAAAAGTTTATATGCTTATATTATGTATATACTTGTGCAGAATCCTAGGGAATATTATTATATAGGTGTATTTTTTCACTTTTGGAATATTTTTAATTCAAATATCTAATTAAAATAATTTGAAACGTATTTGTAAGATTTCACTCAAGATTAAAACAAAATCAACCTTCCGAAAACCTTTTTAAGGTCTTCATGGGCCATTATTGTAAGCTGCTCCATAGAACATAGGGCAAAGTTGTATTTTTAATATTTCAAATAATTCATAGACTTTATTTTAAATATTAAAAATACAACTCCAACCACTTTAGTTATCCCCTTACGCCAGTGTAGAGGCCAGAAATAGATCTGAAGTACCATTTCTCACAGTCTCCCCTAGACACGGAAGCACCACCATCCCACATCCTTGTGGGAAAGGCATACGATACCCTCTATGCTTCGTTCACATGTAAAACATTTGAACTAAGTCTATTTTACACTTTGAAAGTGCGACACACCCGCACGCACTTGTGGTTATTGTAATATCATCATAATACGTGAAGAAAAATCTTTGGATCCATTTTTACGTATATTGCGAGAACAGATTGCATAAAATTTGGCACACTTATAGTTTATGAGTAGGAAAAGTGCAGAACGCTAATGTTTTTTTAGTAATAATGCTTATAAAGTGCATTAAATAAAAAATAAAACATTACACATACTACTATGCATTTGACACACACAAACAAATATATTGATGATAAAAGATGACAGATGGCACACAAACTATATTCATAAAGTTTGGAAATAAGTACCTAGTTGATGGCTCACTGAATTTGACCCAACTTATTTTGAATTTTGGATTTTTTTAATTTTTAATTGTTTGTTCGTCGTTAGTTCATTAATGTTCGAAAGTAAAAATTGTTTGTTCGTCTTTTATTTATTTACAATTAATTAAACAAATTCTCACCCTTGAATTAGCCCCCCTTACTAAATATCTCAATTTTTATCGCTAAGATTAATTAATTTTGATCAATTATCGTTTGTTCGATCGCTATTGACGGTTGTTCGATCATAAATATAATTAAATTCCTAATTGTTAATTATTTTATATCTAATAAGCAAACCATTACCTCACGCCTGCATTACGCATGCGCTGGTATTGTCAGTCAGCTTGCAATGGCCGGATTTACTAGCGTTTTGTTAACGAACGAGTTTATACTGTCTTAATAAAGGAAGATGGTGTTTTTATTAAAATTGTCATTCTATAGAACCTTAATAATGTTAGAACATTAATTCCTAATAATTTATATTTAATAAATTATAATTAAAATGTATTATGGTCTTATTTTGGCCACAGACGACCGCTAGTATTAAGAAATATAAATAATACACCCCAAGTTAACTTAAATATTTAAAACGCAATGAAACTGCAAAAAACCCAACTTCGGTTTTAATTAGTCTTCTAGGTACACAGAACTTGTGTTTTCCTCGATTTCCCTGGGATAGCATCATCAAATCCAGACTTAATGACAATGGGAATACCTCAGAAGTACGATCCGAAAGACGATCGCTTTATATACATAAAAAATTGAGGAGTAGAACATAATATAACCTCATCCTTTTTTCAGAGTCGGTTTAAAACTTTTGTGTGTTCACCAAATAGTCGTTTTGCAAGACGGCGTAGAGTAAGGTGCATAGGCTAATTATTTAAGTGCATGGACTTTACTTGCAATCGCTTAATAACAAAAATATAAAATTTAGGTGTGGCTCGTTTAGACATTCGCAGAGAACAGATGCATATAATATATTCTTGATACATAAATAGAAGTATACGAATTCTATGATACTATTTGTTTTTGAAAATGTAATAAATGTTCCCCGCAATTTTAGTTGTATAGTTTAAACTAAAGAATTATAAAAAGTATTTTCATTTCACGCCAAAAGTAGCCCCAAGAGAAATAATCAAGGCACCCACTACTAACAGAAAACACTGAGTTCCACAATGTGATAGCCTGGCAAACCTGCCGTCCACAGAGCACTTATCCATTAACCGACAATGTCGTTTTTATTAGAAATAAAAATAAAACATATAAACTATCTTACAGAAATCAAAAGTATAGTTAAAAAGATTTAGATTCAACATCTCCGCGTAAATATAATAAATTACAGTATAACTGAACAGTCGTGACGGTTCATTTATACTTGATTTTTTTTACAATACCTATTCATTAAAATAGCTTTACGTTATTTTTATGTTATAACTATCTACATTTCTGATTTCCAAAATGTTATTTGTAAAATTTGCATACCAGTTGCACTGATGGAGTAGGTGAAAATGTAAAAGAAATAACATGAAACCTTTAATGTATACCACTTCAAAGCAAACAAAGACTTTTTTATTATTATTTATTATTATAAAAAAAGAAACCGTTGGAATTAAATTAAGTTCCCTTGTTATAATGTATAACATATTACATTTGCACATTCGATAATTAAATAATTGTAATTAGTTAAGTATTTGTAAGAACTTTTGTAATACACATTTTTTTAACAAACAAGTGATAGTACTATTTTCTTTCTTTCTTGCCTTTTGTCTATAATGTTTAATTCAATGCTACAATAAAACTAGAATATTTCCATATTTATTACCAAAGACAAAATACTTTTTTGACAGCTATTTTTGTGAACTGGTCATCAAAGATATAAATAATTTTCCAAGCCAGTAGTCGAACACGTTTAAACGAGGCATAAGTTCCACGTTTTAACGAGTTTAAAAGCAGAGTTAAGTAGTTATAAAAATGGATTTAAATCAAAGATGTAATGGTTTTTAAGTATTAGCCCTTTAACATTCCTGGTTCGGATGTAAGGATGATTTATGTATGAGATAATAGTCTGTAAGAACTCAATGTCTTAAAGCGAGAATGTAAGTATTAATCCTCTTTTTGTAAGACATAAGCTACTTAAAATATTTACAACATAATTTACAAAATACGAGTTGTTTTCACGCTATATTGGGATTATGGCTTTTTAGGCCTAGGGATGTAAAGAACCCTTTTCCTGCTACTGGAATATATACCTATCTATACGTTACATATATGTATTTGTTGAGCACTTATAACATTTCTGTTATAATATCTTTGTTGTATATATTTATAAATCTGATATTAGGTATTACAACATGTATGTATATCTAAAATATAAAAATGAATCGCTAAATGTGTAGCGCATAAGTTCCGAACGACTGGACCAATTTGTCTAATTATTT
Source organism: Calephelis virginiensis (assembly GCA_002245475.1). Classification (NCBI taxonomy): domain Eukaryota; kingdom Metazoa; phylum Arthropoda; class Insecta; order Lepidoptera; family Riodinidae; genus Calephelis; species Calephelis virginiensis. The sequence continues at coordinate 57,949 of NJDC01000705.1, read as the reverse complement.
TTTTACTGTGTTAGTTATTATCAGGAGAACCCTTCTTATGAAGAAAAAACCGGGAAGGATGCAGGGAAAATGGGAAAAATAATACTTTATTATTTCCTATAGGACTGAACGGGTAGAACGAAGTTCGCCGGGTCAGCTAGTATTAAATAAATAAGTAACTATCTTTAACATGTTAAAATTAGTAAATTTAGTAAATTTCGGATCATTCTAATTTCAAATTATTTTTAATTAATTGCCATTTATCAGAGTACTAATAAACAACAATATAAAAAAAGTGAAAAAAAATGTTTTTATTGGTTTCCCTTTCACGCTATTATGAAAAATGAGTATATTTTTTATGTGTGAAGATAGTTAAGAGTCTGGAGAGTAATAAAGGCTAGGGTTCCGGCAGGACGCTAAATAACTTTATTGCGAAGGTGTAGTTCGAGCAACATTTAGTACCAAAGCATTTTTTATGTGAGAGGATAAGAAGAAGGACGATGATATCTCAATCAATAATCGCTTGTTTTCCAAGCACACGGATCCAGGGATCTCGTCACAAGTGCCTCATGTAAGGTGTATGTGAATAAAAATATGTTCTACTCTATTCTATTCCTGATGGTAAGAAACAATTGTGACCTAAACACACCATAGATATAGGTGCATCGTTCTTCTGTGGCCGAGATGTTAGCCCATATGTGCAAATCTACCGGCGGCAGTAATAGGCAAGATGGTGAATATCTACCCGGAAAAATTGCTGCACAGTAGTCTAACACCAGTTTTGGTGGCCTTGGTAACAAACTGTATTTATAATCTATGCTCGCCTCTTACAAGCTGGCAGAGAGGTAAATGATCCATTTACAGACCCGGACCAACACGGGGAAAATAATTTAATTATTGGAATTGGAAAAAGAAGTATCTTCACGCCCATATCCCCGAAAGGGTTTGCAGAGGCACAACCAGCGCACCCACAACTAGCCGAATGCACTAAGTCCCGCAATGTGATAGGTAGCAAACCTATCGCCAACCGGGCACATATCCAATACCGATCAACATTTTTTTCATTAGAAAATTGGAAAAACCAAATTTTCTTTTTGTTGCCCGATCCGGAATTCGAACCCGGGACGTCATGCAGTCAAGTCCAACACCTGAACCGCTAGACCACAGAGGCGATTGAAATTTGAATCGTTACAAATATTTGGAAGGTTATATTTTAACCGTTTAAAGTGTTACAATTTATACCCACAAACTGGGCTTGCACAAATGTTGGAGACGTGCGGCCGGATATCGGATGGGTGCGGTGGCCCGTCCCGTTCCTAAGGTTACATGCACTGTGACAAACCGTATCCGGTTACCTAGCAACACTATACACTAGCTTTATTTTTATTTTTAACTAGCCGAAATTAAATTTTCCTGTGTGTTCATATATATTTTTGTGCATGTATATATATTTGTGTGTGCGTGTATGTGTGTGTGTTTTATAAGTCCACCTTTATGCACCATTGTGTATAAATTTTAAATAATAATAAGTGTTCGTTTTATTTTTACGCCACAACTAGCTGTTACACGGGGCGTCTTTTGCTAAAAACTGTGATATAAACTATCCTATCTTTCAAGTTGGATCAAACTGCACACGGTGTGCAAATTTGATTGAAATCGGTTAAGTAGTTTAGGAGTCTATTGCGGACAAACAACGTGACACGTAATTTATATATTAAGATAATAGAAGAACTTAGGAGGTAAACAAGAGGAGGGATTTTCTGAAAAGAAACACAAGTCACGTAATGACTTCAAAGGTGATAACGATGCGTCACCAACCTGACGCTACGGTGATAGTATCTTGAGTCTTGCGGCAGCAATACAACAGTGAAAACCCTGGCATAATAGAGGCGTTATAATGTTTTTCCAAAAAAAACTGCATTTCCTGTTGTAGCGTCTGTGGTAACCAACATTGGTTCCGAGCCTTTACCATAAGTAGAAAACGTACAGTAAGTTACGTGTCCAAATCAATGACACTTTAAGTCTAAAAATGTGTTTATCTTAGTTGCCAATAGAGGCGCTGTTCAAAGTTTTTATACAAATAATTTACAGAGACGGTAGCGAGTATAGTAAACTTGACGAGTCGTAAGCTCGTGGCTGTGGCATCAACAGTAGAGGTTTGGGCAGGAAAGGTTAGTAATTGTTAGTTTTTTTATTTGACCTCCGCGTTGGCTAGGCGTACGTGCTTAATATTACCTAAGATAATATTTACCTACTAATCTCTGATATTACCGACGATCCGAGAAGCTCAGGTTCGGTTCAAGACTAGGGTATGCATATTGCATGTGTTATATTTCTTGTTTGTGTATTAACAGCACCATCGCATAAAATTTATTTTATTATGTATCCATAACATAAGGTTGCCTGAAAGAGATCGCTGTTTTGGCGATAAGGCCGCCTTTGTGTATCACTTTGTTTTTAAGTGTCTTTTAATGTATTTATTTTTTTTGTATTTTGGTGCACAATAAAGAGTTATTCTATTCTATTCTATTCTATGTTTTTGTGTGATAAAACCTCATCGTATTTCTAATTTCAGGTGTTCATAAAACATTTTTTAGTATCGTTTGTTAATACTCGTAACACTAGAAAATATTTTTTTTAATTTAGGGTAAGATCAAAATGTGTGTTTGGCCAGATTTTTTTGTATTTGATTCATTTTTATTAGCCTACAAAGGCTATTTTTTATCAATAGGATTCAACATGACGAGTACACATAATCACAGTGAATAACTAGTATTAATTACAACGAGTCCCGTCAGTTTGTTCGGGTGCGGCAGTTATTGTCGTGTTCACGGTCGGTTGGCATGAAACAAACACCAGGATGTCAGAATGATCCTGATGTCCTCGACTAATGTCTATTCTAGTGTATATTATGAGTTCAAGCTCCTGAAGCCAGGAGTGGTCAATTTTTGTGGTATTTGGACAAATTTCCGCCTTACCACCAAAAAAAAATATACTACGGTTTTTCTAAACATTGCTTGAAACTGACATCCAACCAATAAACTAAAAAAAACAACTTCTAACACACAAATTCAGCAAATAGATAAATTTCGTTTTATTTCATTTCTTTAATTTTTTTGTAGGAAGACGGTCTAGGTCTACATCCAAAGCCTCAGAAAACTTGCAAGTACGAAAAGGTGAAGACTTCGTCTAGCGCAGACACATGTGAGTACCTGGGTTCCATTCTTTATCCGTCTTATTTATAAACATGGAGTAAAATACTCCAACGTTCAATCTGGTATTATAGTCTTAACTACAATGTGATACGAACTATATCAATTTACGGTCAAAAGTTGGCAACGCACCATTAAGGTGTACACACCATTCGGTATTTAGGTAACGTGAATTTCTTACCATAACTAAATCCATCTGTTTGTTTGCCTTCCAATATCTTAAAAAACAACCTTTTAATAACCACGATGTTAGCCTTTCACGAGCTGCTTGATGAAAGCTCTTGACCGAAAATAATTCAAAATGGAGCCCGGAACTAACACGAGGAATACGAAAAATTACTAACTATTTTAACTACTAACAAACTGCCCATTTTAAAACCAAACCTTAATGAGTAATCACCCAAAAAATGAACTGCATAGTAAATTAACTTTTGCCTTATACATTGTCTCGGATAACATCCTGTGCGATTGTTCGTGTCTAGTCGAGCATGAACCGGGACTCGAATCTGTGAAGGATGTATCGATTCACGCGGTCGATCACTGAATGAATGGGGGCAGCCGGTTGTTGGGTTTGAATACGCAATTGTGAATGGTGCGGTCAACGGTTATGGCTATGCTTTATGCTGGGTCTAGACTGGACAAGAGGGAACATTATACATCAATTATTACGGCGTGCAGCTAATACGAAAACTTAGCGACTCGCCCGGATTGGTACCACCGCCTTACCTATTCTCGCCGTCATAACGTCAGTGCTTTTCGTTGACGTATTCCGGTTTGGAGGGTAAGGTAGCCGGTAAACCGGAGGGTAAGGTAAACGCACCATTACCACCTTTGGTGTATCTAGACGGCGTGAATATCTTACCATCAAGAAATCCGTATGCTTGTTTGCCTTATCCATTATCATAGAAAAAAACCTTTTTGCTTTACCATGTCGGGTTCACCTTTAGTTTTCAGAGCTATTTGTTTTCGTACAAAGATGCTATGTTCAATGATAACATTGATATTATTTTGCTATTTATTGCATTACAGGCATGAATTCATTTCCATGGCCTTTTTCATGATATTGGAAGGCAAACAAGCAGACGGATTTGAGGTACCAATTCGGATAACTCACCGCAAAACTCTACCACCTAGTCAGATGTCACGGTGTGAGTGGCGGCAGGTTTATACTCGGCTTTTACGAGCTGCCTGGTAGGAAGGTAGATGGTCTGCAAAGGAGCCCGAACCAACACTTCTACCATAATTCTAATACTACCAAATTAGTCAGCTTAGCTCAGTAAATTTAGATTTTAAAGCATGTTAAATATCCATAACGTCAGTGATCGCCATTGTCTTGTTAACATTTGGAAAGTAGTCTACAAATTCAATTAAGATCAGTAAAAATCGCGCCTCAAGCTGGCAACATCGATATCTTCGACGTCTCTAGTATTCCTATAACACAAAAATGGTACACAAAACTAGTTAGAAATATTTAATGTGAAGATCTGTATATGCGATAGAGCACACCTTTAATACAAAAGGGGTCGCAAATAACCCCAACACGTAGAGGCTAGGGCACGAAAATAGTTTGTTGACAGACGGTACACGTCGACGCATTTATTATTATTTAGTTAAGAAAATCAATATCCACCCCTCAGAATGTAACCCCACACCATATAAACGCCAAAATCAATACACGCACGCGCACCAGAGATCGATATTGTCTTTCTTCATCCCCTTATTCACATCTGTTCAACTCCTGCGCAATTAGGGTACCCACATGGGACCTTTTGGCTGGGATATCTACAACATTTAAAAACAATGCAATGCGTAAGAGACAAGCGTCGTAAAAGATATTCCACTAGAGTCTTATCTGAACTCTATCGCTCAGATGGCGGGGTCATTATAAGTACCCCACAAACGATCAAATTTATTATGCAACTCTTAGTTTCATCAAACCTGACAATTATTTATGAGTTTTGTTAAAACTAAATATTGCCATGAGGAGTAATATATTTAATAAACGCACTATGCACTATAAGTCATCAAACAATTTAATAAAAATTGACATAAAAATATATGGTAACCCTAAATGCTTTCTATATTACCTCTAGTCCAATTGTGTGCACTATACATAGGTCCGGTGATCCATACTAAATCTCTACTAGTTAGTACTACAAATGCAAAAGTTTCTATGTCTGTTTTTTTTCACGACTAAACGATAATTACGAGAAGATAGTCATTTTTGTTTTAAAAATCAACCTCCAAAGAGCAGAACACAGAACAGATGATGAAAGTATGTATGAAAAACGTAACCATTCTACTCTGACCAAGTCGCGGCCAAACCGTTAATCAATATATAAATATATCTGGACAAATTATACGAACTGATCCAACCGCAATTTGAGGTAATTATGTAATTTCGTTATAGATGAAAATGTGGAAAATGAAAGGCAAGTCAAAAAGTCGAGAGCATGAGGCTCTCTACTTTATCTACAGTTCAAATATTTCTTAAACTCCGTATCAACTTGCCCACCATTGGGCCATCGTCTAGCGACGCTCCTGCATTTAAGAATAACGAAACAAATTCAAAAAACACCCAAAACTACAGACACATGTATAACAGAAACAGACATTTTATTTCGAAACATTACTTAGGTACATGTTATACAAATGTTACTTTAAAACCAATAGTCTATACTAATATTATAAAGAGGAAATGTTTGATTTTTTGTTTATTTGTTTAAAATGAATAGGCCCCGAAACTACTGGACCTATTTCAAAAATTCTTTCACTTTTAAAATGCTACATTATCCCTGAGTGACATTGAATTTGTTTCATCAAAATCGGTGCAGTAAAAGCCAAGTTACGCAGGCGAAACTGCGTGAAAACTATTTTTTTGCCCGTGTGCCTAATTATAAAAAAAACATTATAAATCTGTATATTATTAACCGACTCCAAAAAAGAAAACGTTATCAATTAGACGGTTATCAATACTTTTTTTTTAGACGGTATGTTTTTTTGAGTTTCTTACGCGAATACTTGGCAAATAACAACAAGGTTTTTTTGTAAACAGGCTGTTTAAAATATATTATTGCGAAGTTTCTTTTAAATATTTTCAGTGGATTTTACATGAAAGAGTAACAAACATCCATATTCCACCACACAAAGGTGCGCACTTGCAATATCTGTATCACTTGTAGGATTATTAAATAAAGCTCAGTAATGCAATATAATGCCAATAAAAAGTTGCACTCAGTATTACTGAAACGCTGGTATTCAGTTATTTATCGAGGTGGGTGTGTCCGTTTACCTGTCTCATTGCGAGAGACAAACAAGATAAGAAGGACTTGCATAGTCTGGCAATCTAAACATATGTGGATTTGTAAATGAGCCTTTTGAGTTTCAGTCACAAAACTTTTTCGAACTCTAAATATTTTTTAATTCTTTCATATTCGCCCGGTTTTCTATGTAGTAATGCTGCAAATACCACTAAATACACCGATTCCAATCACATTTTTACATGGATATAGTACTCGACATAGTCGCAGTATATCATCAAAACAGGGCTAGTTGTTATATCTGTATACATTATAATAAATTGTCTTTTTAATTGGGACAATATATAGCAGAACTATGCCAGTTCTGCTATAACTTGTTCGAATTGATACCTGCCTATCTATTGTTATGTGTGGAAGAAAACATTTTTAGTAAGTTACACAAGAGGCCTGTTGCGTCATAAATTTAACTTTACATAAACCCGCACATGTTCAGGATGTACCAGTGTATTTAAACCAGATGTATGTAAACCAGATATTAACGACCCATCAAAAATCTACAGGTATCACCGACCTATTTAAATGGTTTTCAAATTTCTTTTTATCCGACTCTAAAAAAGAAAAGATTCTCCATTGAACTGTAAGTTTTTAATGGGTTTTTGTAAGTTTATTACTTGGTTACTCAACCAATCATAACCCGGTTTTGATCATTTGTTTTTTAGAAGGTAAATCATAGTTCTGAGGTGGTCTCATATAAGTTTTATCATAATTCAAGCAGTAATTTTTGAGTTATAGTTAACAATGCATATTTTTTTACACAACTCAAAATATAAACAAAAATACATAACTCAAAACTATTAGTAGGTTGTTAATAAAATTTACGTGAGACCATCTCGAAATCATTAGCAAATCCTTCATAAAAAGAGTAAACAAATCACGACGTGGTATCTAATAAAATATCCGTTATTGTAGTTTTACTGTGCTTAATTATTATTTTAGAATTATTGTTATTTAAGATACTTTATAAATAAACCCTCGAGGTTTCTCATTATAAATATCTTAAACTTTTCTAAAGAGGATAGAAATAAAAATGAATTCAATGAGTCGGTGATACCTGAAGATTATCGATAGGTAATAACTGCAGTTCTAATTTAAATATCGAAAAGTCGATTCGGGTTCCAACCGCGAGTGAGTTATACCTTGCTAACTGTTGATATACATGTTGAAGTGACTTTTTGCAATTAATAATGAGAACAAAAGATTTTCAAGCAGCAAATGTTGACTCGTACTGTAAACTATTCCTAGACAAAACTTGGTAAATATTTGTTATGTAGTTTTGTGTGAAAATTTAACAAACAAAAAGACAAATCGATAAAAAAACAATAAACCTCGTTTTGGGTTCTGTTCCCTGTGTACAATACACAGCAATCACCGTTTTTAAAAATATTTCATGTATTGATATTTATTTATTCATTCATTTTATTTTTATGATATTTAAAGGCAAACAAGCAGATGGATTTCCTGATGGTAAGAAATTCACGTCGCCTAGATTAGATTTAGTACTATTACTGTTTTATCACCTCTGTCGTTAAGCGATCGGGCACCGTAGCGTCGGATTTGACTTCTTGAGGTCTCGGGTTCGATCCCCGGGTCGGACAACAAAAAAAAGAAAATGTGTATTTTCCATTTTCTACTTAAAAATAACGTTGGATATGTGCCCGATTGGCGAAAGACTGATAGTGGATTGGTGTCTATTACACTGTGGGACTAGAGTCTTCGGATAGCCCTGGTCGTGCCTCTGCCTAACCTCTTCGGGAATATGGGCTTGTAGATACTTATTAATTATTACACGTACGGATTACATCACGATTATATGTTATTGTGGCAAATAAACAATTAAGATTTCATTTTTGATTAAAATTTCATTTTTATCACTAGCAACACAAAACAATGAGTTGTATAAAACTGAACACTGCAACGCACACATCCTGGAGAATATATTCTATTTTAAGCCAAGGAGGGTGGTTGTTGGGGGTGGAAATAGGGAGCGTTTGTTTTGAAAAGATTGTACAGAGGAGCCGCGCTACATCCGTACACTGTTTTTGTTCTGTTTAATTGCTTTTCTGTTTTATTTGCCGACAAAGTTCAGTGTGTTTCGTTTACTCTCCCAGACAGTATTTCTAACGCACCAGCATTTGGACGGACTTCATTTTATTTTTAGTTCTGAGAATCATCTAGACATTGAAAGGAGCTGAATTTTGGGTTTTTACAAGATTTTAGGTCTATTGAGAGAGATAGTTAAACATTAAACGACTATTAATTAATGGGTGGTATAGTTACCTTTTTTTATTGAAAGGAAAGAACTCTAGTGATGATATAAAGTATTTCCATTTCATCGAATGTGTAGTTAAAAAAAGATGGATGCAGGTGTGAGAAGTGTGATGGGCATGTTAAAGTTATCATTAAAATGGAATGGACACATTATGGGACTTAGTGTCTTTGGCTAGTCGTGGGTGCCTTGGTTGTACCTCTGCCTACCTCTTCGGGGATATGGGCGTGAAGATACTTTTTTTTATCATTAAAATGAATTTGGATAAATTCTCCTAATGTTCCCAAAAATGAAATATATCATTACAGGAGTTAAATCCTAAGTTTGGACGACTGGTGATAGAGTGAAGCAACTTATATGGCTAGGGATCCACTTTACCTATTTCTGCAGCTATCATGTGTAGGGTTAGGTAGCCGGTAGACTTCACAATTAGCCTTACACCTCGGCCACAAGACAGCGACGCACCTACAACATCTATGGTGTCTATAGGACACGTTCATCTCTTACCATCACAAAAGCGTGTACTTGTTCACTATCTCATCGTCGTCACGGCATGCGTCGCCACGCCAAGGATCGGTTTTACGTGCGGCTATAGATATTTCACATCAAAAGATGGGTTGTACTCTGGGAGTGCCGGCAGAAATGAAAAGTTGAATATTAACGTTGTGCATTTTCGATATTTTGGCATGGTTAGGGAATAATTTTGCACGAATTGCTTTAATTATCAGTATGAAAGTACTATAATTTTTGTGGTAGAATACAATATTATTCATTTATTGCGCTATCGTACACAAACATGACAACACGAACATCCGCGCAAGTGCCCTGCGCCGTCTAAATAAAACATCAGGCGCAGGCACAGGCAGGCTACATTTTCGCCGCGCCGTAGAAAGAGAGGCGCCTCTCCTACGCCGCACCGGCTGTTTACTCTCCATCCGTCTTACGAATTTTCGATCAGGTCACGTGTCCTGAAGCGAGTTTAGAAGTTTTTGCCCATTACAAAAAAAGTGCGCAACGTTGTGCGTTCAAAACATGTCATGTTTTGAGACGAATTCTTCGATTTCCTCCTTTTCCTCCTTTAAAGAAGCAATGATAAAGTAATTTTCGATTCTCTTAGGATACCCTAATTTCATCACTTTTCCCGAGCCTGCTATAAATTTTCACAAAATACCTTTGGATAAACGTTATTACATAGACGAAACTGCAAACAACAACTGGCAACTCTTAAGGTGGTTACGGTTTATGAAATTCTAAGCAATAAACAAACTAGCACGGTATGTTGTTCTCGCGTAGGCGATGGTAGAATGTGCATTTGGAATAGGTTGTCCAGATCTGAAATTTCATTTTGGAAGACAGTTAAAATTTATACCACTGCGCGACGCTATCCTGTGGCCAGAGTGTTACGGTAACATGCAAGTCTACTGACTGAAACATGACATTGACATCTGTCAACATAGATTTATATAAATAAACCAGTGGTCGCCTATTGGTCAAAACCATAATAAATTTTAATATACACACGTTTTTTTGTAGTTAACACTTGTACTTATCCACAATATACTTTATTTAACACTTTCTGCTACTTTCTAGCCAACCTGTTTCACTTTTTACAGCATCATCAGGGCTTTGAAACTAAAGATAAAAAAGACTGTTTTAATTTAACGTGAAATACTTATTTGGTTGGACCAAATAAGTATTGGATAAGTACAAGTGTAAACTACAAAAAAACGTGTGTATGCAATGGAATTCCACCAAATGCCGACGATAGCAAGTATAGATTCTAAATTTTAATATCTTGTTGATAAGAACGCCATCTTCATTTCTCAAGACCAACTACTTTGTTTCCAAACTTTTTAGTGCGCCATCTGTGATCTTTTATCGTTATCATCAATATATTTGTTTGTGTGTGTCAAAAGCATTGTAGTGTGGGTAATGTTTTATTTATTGATTAAATGTACTTTACAAGCATTATTATTATAAAATATTAGTGTTCTCCACTTCTCCTACACATAAACTATAAGTGTGCCAAATTTCATACTCCTCCATTCGCGCAATTTTCGTAAAAAGGGATCCAAAGTTTTGGCATCACGTATTAATATATAGATATCGTTTTTTTCTTCGCCTCTATCTACTAGTCTTGTATTTATGTTGACTACACGAGGTTTCGGACTCTAATCTTGGGTTGAACAACTCGAAATGTGTTTTCTTTTAAAATTTGTAATTAAAACAGCGTTGCCGGTGATTAAATAAGGTTTCGGTTATGATAGGTTTGCCACCTATAATACTGGATTAAGTTTGCCACCTATAAGACGTGCAGTATGCAGTCGTATGTATGCAGTATGTCGTCGTGGGTGCCCTGGTTGTACTTCTGTTTACCTTTTCAGGGATACGTGTAAAGATATTGTTTCGTTTGTCAAAAAGCATTGCTATGTGTACTTTTTGTACAATCAAGCAGACTATATTTAATTCTTAAGCATTAAGTTTTATATTGATTTTTACACAGCATTTTTAAATCGAAAACGGGAAGTCTCTTGAAAGAAGTGTTGTTTGGTCACTGTTATTTGCAAGTTTATGACTAGTTTACACATTATCCAATACCGTGTCGTATACAGAAGTATATTTTATGAGCCTAACTGAATGTGAAATTGAATTCAATTCCTTGAAAACTGGTAATATTGAAACTAATAGAGCTTAAAGCTTCACAGAATGCTTATGACCGGTGCATCTTGTAGTGTGGTTATATTATTTTATCAATGTAGTGATTATAGTTTTTATTTAAGTAGTATAAATACATTGCAATCAAAAACGATTAAAATTTTGCCACTCAGATAACATTTAACATATGACGACAAATGTAAATTTATACAAAGATGTAAAGTTACATCAATTTTACCATATATCCATTTCATTAATAGGCAGCTTTGTTAATAACAAATAAATAGATAACACCTGTTTCTAATTTATTTTTTCCAAACGGGACGTCCCGTAAAATAAGTGATGTGTTGTCTCTATTATTTGCATAGATATAGACTATAAGGTTGCACAATGTTACCAGACACCACGCTGCTGCGGCTGGAAGTATATTTTACGAGGCTAACAGAATATTAGATTACCTAGGCTCGCTTGAGAACTAGTAATACTATAAGGCATGGAGCTTTAAGCTCCAGTAGTTTAATGCTTTTGACAGTTTCAAGCAGCCGTTAATTTATTAAATCTATCATTAGAAATAATTTTTATGCCACCAACTTTTTCCGCCAATTTTACTAAAATTTCTAAGTTCCTCGTCAAACTATACTATGTTACATTTAAATTTTAAACATACAATAAAGAAACACTTTTGCTCTTTTATGACTTGAGTATGCATGTTTGCTTTTGATATAACTTTACAAGAGCCCTGATTAATTGAAAGCCCTGAAAAAGGAATCGAACCCGGGACCTCCGCAGTCAAGTCCGACAACTGAACCGCTAGACCACAGAGGCGATAGAAGGTTATATTAAAATCCAAAAACAACTTCGTATATTTCAAGTCTGAAAATTTAAGGTTTTAATAATAAATAAATAAAAACGATAACAAAAACCTAATTTACTTACTTAAAAAATACTACCTATATGATTTAAGCATCAGATATCATTAATTATTTGTCAAGAACCGATTAAAAAACACTTGATTTTTTTCCCTTTTATTGAATTTCGACTAGTACCAACATTATACAACTACCCACTTATCGCTATGAATACAGTTTCGCGGCACATAAAAGCTATCATCTGAAAATATACATGAAGTGTTATCACCACAAAAGCCCGGATGTTTGGGATACCAAGTGATTGCACTGTTTGGCTTTCCTAACACGCCCATCCTTAACCTCTTATCATCCAACGACCCCGAACATGACAGGTGAATAGTTAAAACAATGTGTTTAGAAGAAATAAAGCAAACATCTCGTATTTTTGACTAATCTATAATATAAAACTAAGTTGCTTAATGTGTTGGTAAGCGCATGACTTCTGAACGACTTAACCGATTTGAATAATTCTTGCTTTGTTATGTTAGTTATTGTCAGAATAATGTTCTTATAAGGAGAAAAACTGGGAAAAATGCAGCGAAATTAGGAAAAACAATACTTTACTTTTCCTATACAAACTGAACGGGTGGCACGAAGTTCGCTGGGCTGCTAGTACTAATTACAAAAAACTTCAATCTGAAGAATAATGGTTCTGCTGAATTCGTTTAAGCTTGCAACCCATTACAAACCATTTGTTATTTTGAATCAATTGGATTTATTTCTAAAAAGATAATAAAATGGGTAACTTTATTATCCTTACCTTATTATCCTTACTTACCTGTTTGTATTCTCTTCCATACAAATAACAATAATTTGTTCAAGACTGATTTCTTCAATCATTACTCAAATGTCCTAAGGTTAAAAATTTCTCCTTCGTAATCTAGCGGTCTGGCGACTAACTTCACTTCTTCGATCCCCGGGTCGAACAACAAAATAAAATAGAAAATTTGAATTTTAAATTTTCTAATAAAAATATAATAATACGTTGCCCGGGATTAGATATGTGCCCGAATGGCGATAGGCTCGCCACCTATCACATTGTGTGACATGGTATTTTCTTCTAGTCGTGGATGTCTTGGTTGTGCCTCTTTCGACGTCTTAGGAGGTATTGGCGTAAAATACTTTTTTTGTAAAAAAAAATCACTAACCTCCGACAAAACCTATACGTAAAGTATATTTACGCCCATATCCCCGAAGAGGTAGGCAGAGGCACAACCAGGGCACCCACGACTAGCCGAAGACACTAAATCCCACAATGTGATAGATGGCAAGCCTATCGCCAACTGGGCACATTTCCAATCCCGAGCAACATTTTTTTTAATACAAAATTGGAAAAAACCCAATTTTTTCCAATTTTGTATTAAAAAAAATGCCCGACCCGGGATTTGAACCCGGGACCTCATGCAGTCAAGCCCAACAACTGAACCGCTAGACCACAGCTAGACACGTAAAGTAGCTTCGTAAAACCTTTTCGTCGTTACGTTCGAAAGCTGACGTAAATTCAAACAAAAAAATCCGTATAGAAATCCATCCATCCGTTCAAATATTATGATGCCACAGACACGTTAAACTTATTAGTTATTACCTCTCGTTTTCCGTGCACAAAAATGTGCACACTACCGCCTCACCTATCCCTGCTATCATCATTACCTTTGGTGTATATGACATACAGTTCTAAACATCAGGAAATCCGTCTTTGCCTTTCTATATTGAAAAAAAAAACACTTTTTTGTTCTGTTGATACTGTGGCCGTTCCTAACGTTACATAATCTTGGCACGAGATATAAATAAGACCCCCAGCAGGTGCTGATTACGTTCATTAAACAGTGCGCACGCGCAACAAAGATGCACCTGCTAGGGCTGCGTTGACACAACCGAGGACCTGTCACCACATTAACTTCATATCTCTCTAAAAATCTACCAAACGCGAAACATATTTCCTTCCGAAGGTTGCCTTGCTAATGATTCAAATAACGAATTATTACAAAGTTCAGTTTAAGGTTATCAACTAAAACGAATTTAGTAATCCATTCTTTATCAGATCTTTGAAGTAAAAACAGATGAAAGATTGACAAAGCAGATATACAATGCGAATGTGGATGGATGTAGGTACCCGGAGAGACTAAGGCTGACATTTCACGATCAGATCAATCGGATATTATCCGAGGGTGGTGTCAAGAGTCTCCGAAACCGACGTGTTTGTGTGAAAAGGGTTATGAATGTGAAGGAAGCAAGACAGGTTTTTCAGGATCGTGAGGTCTGGCACTCGATACTCTCTGCCTACCCCGTAAGGGACTTGGCGTGAAAATATGTATGTATATGTATGAAGTGAAAACTTCTTTAGCGGCGTTGCGCACTTTTTTTGGAATGAGTAAAAACTTCTAAACTCGCGTCAGGACACGTGACCTGATCGAAAATTCGTAAGACAGCGCAGGGCGCTTGTGCGAATGTTCGTGTTGTCATGTTTGTGTACGATAGCGCAATAAATGAATATTGTATTCTACCACATAGATGATGGTAAGTACTTTTATACTGATATAATTAAAGCAATTCGTGCAAAATTTCAACCAAACCATTCCAAAATATCAAAAATACACAACGTTAATATTCAAGTTTTCACTTGATCTACCGTCGTTTCTTTTAAAGGTAAACCCAAACTTGTCAAACTATCAAATTGTGCCCTAAACGAATTACATTCTCCGCCCTTTGAATTTAACGTCCTAAGACTTGTAAATTGTGAAATTTAAAAAAAACAGGCGGTGTTGCGAAAACTATTGTTTTTTTGAATCAGGCGTTAC
This sequence comes from Calephelis virginiensis, assembly GCA_002245475.1. Classification (NCBI taxonomy): domain Eukaryota; kingdom Metazoa; phylum Arthropoda; class Insecta; order Lepidoptera; family Riodinidae; genus Calephelis; species Calephelis virginiensis. The sequence goes on along the minus strand of NJDC01000705.1, from coordinate 42,811 downwards.
TTTGCAGAAATCCATTGTAACAGATGTAGAATTAGCGTATACTTTGCTAATTCCGTGTAAGCAGTGTAATTGCTATGGCGAGAAGTCTTCCAAACGACAAATGATGTGACAAACCTACATAAAGATCCCACCGCCCATCACAGCGACCAGACCACAAGTAAAGTAAGAACAGAAACAACAAAAATTGTCACCTCCTTCACGTATGACCCTACCTAAAGTTCCTACCACCCACCACCTCTATTAGATCACGAAAAGAGTACGAACTTGAAAGAAAACAAAAAGAAAAAATTGTAATTGCGGAATATGAGTGTTACAAAGATGTTACAAAATTATTTAAGCGTTCCAACATATTCTACCAACTTGTGGTGTGCAAATATTTTAATAGGTTTTAATCAAATTAGTAATTTTAATTATTTATTTACTATTTACTCACTGTTTTTTGTATTGATTACATGATTATTTGTTAATACAAACAATTTTTAAAATGTAAATTAATTTATCCCTATCTACAGTAAACTACCACCGTTTCCAAACCGAGCCAGACAGGAGAAGAAACGGCAAAATAAACTTCCCGGTAAATAAAGAAGAAATAAAACAAACTTGTCACGTCCTTCGCCAACTTTGTCGAAGAACTCACCACAGAGAACACCAAATCCCACTCGACGTAGGTACGTTTCGTCAATGGATGGAGACTAGTCATGAAAAGATTACACTGATTTCCCGGAGTATTTCGCCTGCCATAGATGAAGCTCTATTAAGTATATGAGAACTAAATAAGCACAATCAACTAAAAAAGACATGAATGTCAATAGCTACCAAAATCACTACTTTGCACCTCCAGCCAATCACAGAAACTCTATTGCTTGCTAGATTTCAAGATAGCTTGGAAACTGCTGCTAAAGGTAGGTACCTGACTACATTCCTGTAAAAGTTTCTTATATGGTAATCATAGCAATACAAAATCGGTTGCATAAAATCACAAACTAGTAAGAGAACTAGATACACGTTCATATTCAACAACCATGTTTCCTGCATATCCATTCTGACGTTGATTAATAGATTATTAAGCTTCCAGTATTTGGAATTTATGACTGTCCGGAATATATAGCTATGGAACACTTTTTAGCTATTACAAATGTAACGTAACCCAAAGAACAAGAAATTTATTGAAGATTTCCCTTTCGATAAAAAAAATTGGTAAGATCCAACTCCCTTTCATAGTCTTTTTCGCAACAAGGAAAAAATAATTTAACCTATGATAAATGTTTTCTAAAAGACGCGATATTCTTGCTGCCTTTGCTATGTCATTTACCTACAATAATCTATAGGTGTAACTATTGAATTTCTTGTAAAGCTTTAGGGCCCTCGAAAATATTAAATATCTTTGTATACTTAATGTCTTTTGTTTTGTTTAATATCTGAAATAAATACATTCTAAAAATTAACTTACCAAAACTCACACACACAGCACACACTTTACACAACTATTATTACAATATATACGATAGTATGTTACGATAAAAATAATGTTTAAATATATCCACAAATTATCAACACAATATAAAATGCACAACAAAATTTCTCTCCAAGCACTGAACAATGTGTTGTAAACAAAAGTGACAGCAAGTAAGCAAGAAAATGAAGAAAAATCAATAAATCTGTACGTACGAAAGAGATAGAGAATCTTTCTACAATACAACAGCTGTCAAAAACTGACAAGTGTGTGAGCGAAAAACGGAATTTGATAGTCTAAAAGTAAGAGGGAGAGGGAGAATCTAATCAATAATTTCTTTTGAAAACAGGATTGAAAAGTTCAAGTATTCTAGTAATATTTTTCTTTACCATTAAATAGTAAGGTAAGGACCTACTTGTTCAATGTATACTTACTCTATTTTCTCATTTACGAATTATATTTTGGTAATCATTCGTATGATTTCCACTTGTTAGTCCGTGTTCGCCGAGTGGAATAGACCATCTGCCTTCCTACCAGGCAGCTCATATAAGGAGAGCATATATCGAATGGGTTATTATACCAACAGGACCACTATTGGTAGTGCCGTACAGCAAATTGTGCAGGTAGAGATACGCAGCTGTAACTGTTCCTGCCGCCGTAATAATGTCATATTTGATTCAAAAGGTAGGGCAGTTGGTGGACTTGCACAATTTTATTGACCTAATTCAACTTCTAATATTACACCTTATGTAAATCTTTCATTGAAAATAAACTAAACAGTTGAAGGCAAATGCTTGCTGACCAAATTTATTATTATTATTAATGATGATAATGGTCTAATAGCGAAGAGTCTCGACTAATATCTCAAGAGACTTGAAGAGAAGAGACATCGGCAACCCTGGGCCGAATTATTCAGAAGGCAGCAATTTTGGGGACGGCGCGCATTTTGCGAAGATTCCCCGCCCACCACCCTGACCACTGACGGCTTAGTCGTAAGACCATAGATTTTGGTAACCTGTCTTTCATGTTTACAATATTAATATTATTGTTTTATGTTAAATGTATAAACGTAGGAAATAAAATAAAATGAAAATAAATGAGAGTAATAATTATGATCTAATGAAAAATTGTACTTCATGCTTATTTTCTGTTCCACGATTTCAGTATCTTCACGCCCATATCCAGTGATAGGCAGAGGCACAAAGGCATCCACGACTAGCCGAAGACACTAAGTCCCACAATGTGATAGGTGGCAAGTCTATCGCCAACCGGGCACATATCCAATCCCGACCAACGTTTTTTTTATCAGAAAATTGGAAAAACCAAATTTTCTTGTTGTTGCCCGACCCGGGATGCGAACCCGGGACCTCATGCAGTCAAGTTCAACACCTGGGCCGTTAGACCACTGAGGCGATTGATTACAAGTACTTTTTTCCAAGTCTGTTTTTCTACCTAGTTGATACTTTAAATGTTGATCACTATTCCCGTATTGTAAAAATAATCAAAATTGGACAACACGCATAGTCGTTATAAAAATTAAACGTACACACAGGGAGTGTAAACAATAAACAGCGCAGGGTTAAAAAATAAAGTGTTGTCTAATTTAAAATAAATTTTGGAATATAAGAAAAAACAATAGAAAGGAATGCAAGGACACTTAAAAACCCGTCACGATAATCCAAACGCCTCGAGGACTTATCTTAGCTATTATGTTTTTGGAGGTCATTACAAATTGGTTTTAGGGTTAATGGGACCGTCATGACGCGACAAATGACTTTATGGGTGGCGGGAGGGTTAAAAAATTGTTTACATAAATTACAGAGATATTACAAAGAATTTAGATGTGTTCATCTAAAACTATTAATTCAAGGAAGTACCATTATGGCATTGTGTTAAATCAATCAAAAGATGGTTATTTTATACTAGCCGACCCGGTGAACTTCGTTTCGCACAACAGTAGCATCAAATCGAATTTTTTTTTATTCGACGAAGGTACTATCATCATCATATAGGCTTAGAAATCTAATAAGTAATAACAGTTTGTTACATTTAAAACCTTCCAAACCTTTAAAGTCAATAAACCCAAATCAAATCTGCCTTGCTGCCAGGATTTTAATGTGAATATTTTTGTTAATAATTTAAGCTATTTATATATTTATATATATACTTATACTAGGGCTAAGAGTGTTCATAACAAAAGCAAAATTAAGTGATGAATTTAAATTTAAAAAAATCGTAGGAGAGCTCTTCTATACGGTTGCTCAACTTAAATTTATGTGATTTTTTGTATGTTTGTAACGCGATTACTCTGCCAACAAAGAACCGAATTTCATAATTATTTTCAGAAAAGGTAGGATATGATTTCGAAGTGGTGCCATATAATTTTTTTCATGAAACGATTAGTGAGTTTTGAGTTATTTATACTAATATAATATTGGAAAGAGGAAAGGTTTGATTTTTTGTTTATTTGTTTGTTTGAAACGAATAGGCTCCAAAACTACCGGACCGATTTCAAAAATTCTTTCACCTTTAGAATGCTACATTATTCCTGAGTGACATGTTTCATCAAAATCGCTGCAGTAGAAGCCAAGTTACGCAGGCGAAGCTGCGTGAAACTGCTAGTACTTAATTTATGTTGACGACATTACCTATGGGATATTGATACATTTTATATGGGATCGTAACATCTTTCGAAAAATGAATTATCAAATCGTGACGTGGTAACAAAATAGTTAGAGTCGGAATTTGCTATTTTACTTTGTTTGAATTACGCTATTTATACCACCTGCAACACGAGCGCACTTACTTTTTGTGGATTTGTTCAGAGTTGTATATTTAACTAGCGGCCCGCTCCGGCTTCGCACGGTTATGACATATACACCTATAAACCTTTCTCTTCAATGACTTTATCTGTGAAAAAAACGCATCAAAACGCGTTGCGTAGTTTTCAAGATTTAGGGATACAAAGGACATAGAGGCAGAGAAAGCGACTGTTTTGTACTATGTAGTGATAATCTTAGAAACATTTTAAAAACAAATAATGATTATTAATATCGTTGGTAGATAGGTACCTGGCGCTTATCGTCAAGGTCGTTGGAAATGTATTCACTTGCGATGTCCCTTGTTATTGTAGACATCTAACACGTCGATTATACATTGCGCATGACCATTATTAATAAATTGCAATGAGCCATCCAAATGCTATCAATTGTCATATGTCAAATTGCAGCGAATTACATAAATGTATGATATTATTACATATACGTTTATTGCTTTACTTGACTAACTTTTAATATACGTCATAATATATATTTTTGTTACTAAGCTATGCTTTTACTTAAAATTGAAGCGAACAATCACACGGCTTTCTTAATGGCAATTCGTGGCTTATAGATACCATCTACTATCGCCTCATGCAGTCAAGTCCAACACCTGGACCGCTAGACCACAGAAGCGGTGTTCATTATGGATAATATATGATTCGAATTGTAAAAGAAATTTTCAAATCGGTTCAGAAATTACGGGGCGTATTAAATATCAGCAAATAATCAAACCCTTTCTCATAATAATTTTAGTATAGATACGTGACGAATTTCCTTCAAAACATTCTTCGAGACATCTCACAAAGCAATCGTAATCGTAATGTTAATATGGTTATATCCTCCAACACCCAAAACGGCCGTTTATGGATAGAGATATCTACATATCAAATTTGTTTATAATTTTCCCCGTGTTGGTCAGGGTCCGATGAGTAGTAGAAGACCATCTGCCTTTCTGCCTGGCAGCTCATAAGGAATAAGCACTGGTTAAAATATACACCCTTGGTGCAGAGTACTATACAGCAACATGACCGGGTAGGGATCCACCGCCTTACCTATTGTTGCCGCCATAATGACGCGACTTCGGTATTTGATAGTCCAGATCAGAAATTGACAAAGTGCCTAACACCCTGGCTACAGGACATTGACATCTGTGGTGTCTATAGACCACGGTTATCTCTTACCGTCAGGAGAGCTGTGCTTGTTCTCTGAACTCTTATATTATAAAAAAAAATGCTTATATTATAATTATTATATTTGGTCGTTGATAGATTCATTGACTATTATAAATAGGTCAACAATTACATACATAATGTAGGTAAATCATGCGATGATCGGAATGCTCTACCGATGTAGACGTCCACAATGGCGAAGGCAGCCACACGTTAGTGACCTTGACGATAAGGCACGCGCCGTTTACCTACTATAAACAATTTTACAATTACTCATGATTTACCTACTGTATTTACAAATACAATACGTGATCAATTATGTGGTAGAGGTCAGTTACAATTTTACCCGAATTAGAATTACTGCCGTTCTGAAATCTGAATCCGGTAGTGTACGGTAGATAGGACTAAAAATTAATCTACCTTTAAATTAATTTATAACAAATTATGAAACTTATGTTCATAAATAAATAAAATGTTTATTAAAATGTAAATAAGGGCTGTGATTTAAATGTACATTTTTATAGAAATATGTAACTTCTTAAAATTAACTAAATATTTGCACACCACAATGTGGTAGAATATGTTGTATTCTTAAATATCTTTATAACAAGTTTTTAACACACATATTCCGTAAATAAATAATTTTCATTTCATTTAATTTCCTGTCTTCATATGCAGCGAGCACTGATATGTGCTCGCTGCTGTCGAGTTCCAGTTTCAAAGACAGATTTAAAGGAAAACTTAGAAAAGAAACGTATTCTAGTTTGAGGTTACGCAAATGCAAGAAGGTTTTCATTGTTTTTGATTCGTTGGATTTGTCTTAGCCCCGAATAGCAGAATACATCTTAAAAACAATGAAAACTCGACGAACACATAATTATGAAAGATATCATCTATTTATAGGAAAAAAAAGTAGTTAAACTGACGGACCCGTACAACAGCAGGGAAACTAGGAAATATTTTAATTTTTTCTATGCAAACTGAACGGGCGGAACGAAGTACGCCGGAACAGCTAGAACCTAATTACTAATCTCTGGTTAAGACATGCAGGACACATATTGACGTATTTGTTATGACCAAGACATCTGGTTTGCTCATCGATATTAAAATACGACTTATCTTAATCTAATATATAAATCTCGTGTCACAATGTTTGTCCTCAATGAACTCCTAAACCACTAAACCGATTATAATAAAATTCGCACACCATGTGCAGTTCGATTCAACTTGAGAGATAGGATAGCTTACATTTCAATTTATCGCGGACGAAGCCGCGGGTAACAGCTAGTAATATATATGTATATGTATAAATTACGTGTCACGTGGTTTGTCCGTGATGAACTCCTAAACTACTTGACCGATTTGAATCAAATTTGCACATCATGTGCAGTTTGATCCAACTTGAAAGATAGGATAGCTTACATCTCAATTTATAATAAAAAAAATTAGCATCCGAGCGAACCCAGAATAGGCAGCTAGTAATACTATAAGAGAACGTGAATAATAATTGTAGACCTTGATTAAAATAAATCAATGACTGTAATGTATATAAAACATGCGATGATCGGTAATATTATTGTCATTAATAATAGAATAGCGCAGGTACCTAAATATCGCGCGAGATTTGTATGTTTTTTCCCACGTGTTGGCCCAGGTCCATTTTGTACAATAGGTCAAATGAATCCCTGTCAAAAAGGTCGTAAAAGGTGAGCATATGTTAAATAGGTTATTACCAAAGAGTCCATTGGTGGTAGAGTTATGTAAAGTAACTTATTCGCGTAGGAATTTACTGCCTCATCTATTCCTCTTTAATGACTGTGTCAAGTTCCAGTCCTGAGGGTAGAGGTAGCCGATAGACTGGAAAGCGACGAGCCTTTAACATCTATGGTATCTAGAAGTATCTTCACGCCCATATCCCCGAAGAGGTAGGTAGAGGTACAACCAAGGCACCCACGACTAGCCGAAGATACTAAGTCCCACAATGTGATAGGTGGCAAGCCTATCGCCAACCGGGCACATTTCCAATCCCAACCTACACTTTTTTTTGAATTAGAAAATCGGAAAAATCCAATTTTCTTTTTGTTGGCCGACCCGGGATTCGATTCCCGCGCATCAAAAAGAAAATTCGGTTCATCCAATTTTCTAATAAAAAATTGTTGCTTGGGATTGGATATGTTTCCGGTTAGCGATAGGCTTGCCATCTGTCACATTGTAGGACATAGTGTCTTCGGCTAGTCGTGGGTGCCCTGGTTGTGCCCTCTGCCTACCAATTCGGGGATATGGGCGTGAAGATATACTAGAAAAGTAAGCAAATATTCATCCGTTCGTAGCCAAGATATAGTTCAAAATATAAGGGAATAGTAACAAAACGTAATTTAAGTTCCATACGTGTATACGAATAATATATGAATATTCATATATTTGATACTCTCTGTCGAGGTAAACAAGAGTAAAAGCATGAAGATATTTGTATATGTACATTTATAATTTTAATTCATAACATTAGTTGAATAATTTAATTAGAAATATGATTAAAAACATAAAGTACATTTTGTCAACAAGATTGTCAACATATTTTGCTATTGTTTCCTGAACACGACAAAAACATGTCATACAAAAGTCAATACCCTTACATTTCAATGTAGATAAGAGGCTTGTAACGTAAATAAAACAAAAACATACGAAATAGTATGTTAATCCAATCAACCACATACTTCTATATTACAATCTACATATTAATACGTGATGCCGTGAATAAGGCAGTTGTAGTTTATGAGTAAGAGAAGTGCAGAACGCTAATATTTTTCAATAACAATGCTAATAAAGTACATTAAATCAATAAATAAAACATTACCCACACTACAATGCATTTGACACACACAAACAAATATATTGATGATAACGATAAAAGATCACAGATGGCGCACTAAAAAGTTTGGAAACAAAGTAGTTGGTCTTGAAAACTAAAGATGGCGTTCTTATCAACAAGATATTAAAATTTATTATGGTCGAATTTCGACCAATGGCCAACCACTAGTATTAATAAATAGGTATCAGGCAGTGGATATCACTTCGTTGTGTCGTTGTGGTTTGTTTACACTGAAAATTTGGTATTTAGGTATCAACAGTGACTAGCAATCAAACACTGAATATTAAAATAAAATACTTAATATTTATCTTCAGCTGTAAAATAATGATGATGCTGTGAGACGTGAAAGTAGTAGGGTAAAGTCTTAATAAAACTGAGCTGTGGAAAAGTAGAAGAGTTTATTTAAAAAAATATAAATAGGTGTTAGACGAGTTCGATGGCCGAAGGATTAGCGGAAACGCATAACGCCATCGATGATTCATTTGGATTTAATTCGGTTCCCGGCATAGGCCTTTTATGCAGGAGAAACATATTTTTTTAATTTCTGGCTCTGAACGTTTATTTAAAAATTCCAATTTAAAAATGTCTATGTATTAGTACCGTTGACCCACTCCCATAACAGAAGCATCTACTTCTTTATTGAGGATAGATGAATTTGTGTGGTTTGTCAAAAGATATTCTTGAGCAATTATTGTAATTATTGTTGGAATCGTTTGTTTATTGTTGGAATTGGTTTCAAATAAACGAATGAATAAATTAAAGACTACGTAAAATAAAGAATTCACCGGTAAAAACTAGTTTTTATAAACTAAAAGATAAACAGTAAAGTCTATATATTTCGTGTTCGTGTACTAGCATATATTCTTAAAAGCCCTCTTGTTTTTAGATATACAAAAAATGTAACAAGTCATGGCGATGACAATAGCTTTTACAGATCTCATTCAATATCACTTTCTAGTCCTGTAGCGAGGATGGAGATGTTATCTTCAGAATGACAGTGCGATTTATACGCTCTCACTTTTTGTGCAACGCTTTTGTAGATCGCTTAATAGTTTTACACATTTTTTAAACGTTTTTGAAGGATCTCAGTTAAGTATAAATGCGTAATTTTTTTAAGATTTCTAAAGGTTAAAATGTTTATTTTTATGCATTAAAGACTTGCGACGACATTTAGCACATAAGTACAGTAATTGAAAAAGTTCTTATTACTCTAGCCGTACCATAAGCTTATGGCGCTGTACTCTACTATTTATATTTTATATGAAAACTTTGGGCAGGACTTCTACTGGTAACTAAAAGAACTAGCTTTATAGATTTCAATACGTAAATTACCGATCGCAATCAAGTCACGGTTAGTTTCTAGTTTAATTTTCCTCAACTAACCTTATGAAAGTAAAAGATTTATTAAAAACGCTTCAACTATTATGGATATTATATAAAAAATCCCAATCCATGACAATTCGAGTCGTAACACATGCGATATGATACGATATATGAATGTCAATCTAATTTAGGTAAAACCTTCAAATTCTTCAGCGTGCTTACTATCCGTAGTGCATCCTGTAAAAAAACTCTACGATGGTGTTCGTGATGCAGTGGTTTCGCCCATTGGTTAAAATTCGACCGTAATAAATTTTAATATCTCGTTGATAAGAACGCCATCTTAATTTTTCAAGACTAACTTCTTTGTTTCCAACCTTTTTAGTGCGCCATCTGTGATCTTTTATCGTTATCATCCATATATTTGTTTACGTGTGTCAATGTCAAATGCATGGCAGTGTGGATAATGTTTAATTTATTGATTTAATGTACTTTATAAGCATTGTTTGAAAAATATCAGCGTTCTGCACTTCTCCTACACATAAACTATAAGTGTGCCAAATTTTATGCTCCTGCGTCCGCGCAATTTTCGTAAAAGGGGTCCAAAGTTTTGGCATCACGTATTAATATATCGATATTACTTTTGACCTAGATAGCTATTGGATAAAGAAAGTGTCTTTAAAACCGTAATGTTACATCAAGATGATAGAGTAGATAGATAGTAGTATATAGATAGTACATATTATTTATACAAGAGTATACATATTAAACACAGAAACTTCAATTTAAATACACATTATATATTTAAAGACACTGATATAATATAGTGGGAGATATTGTAAGTTTGTAGATCTCAATCTTAAACAGATTTAAAGAATACTTTCAGATATAGAAAGCTGCATTATTGCCGATTGATTAATACAGGCTTCTTTTTGTTGTTATCCAATCTTCACCAAGCTGATGATAGAACGAAAGATATGTCATAACAAATTTAGTACATACGTTAGAAAATATATTAAAATGAGTTGCTTAAAAATACAGGATAGAACCTTTTGCTTATTTTTGAAAAAAATATTTTTCATTAAATGCACATTATAAGGATGACAAGAAAATATTATCTTGACTTCAAGTTTATGACTTATAGAATGTGTAGAAGTTGGGTTCGCCTATTATTTACCAGGTTCAAAACCTGTCTGAGGTGAAATTGTGCTAAAGAATTAAAATACATTAACATAGTATATAAAACATGACTATATTATGATTTGTCCCAAAAGCCACAATCACCACAAACGGTGCGGCTTCCTGCTTCCTTCTTCGTAAAAGTTTGTCTTAGTAGAACTCATAAAGTACCCGCAAAGCAACCACTGCCCATAAACGATGATATTATAATGTTTATCGCATGAGGTATGGGATGAATATGCTGTAAATAACTTTACTGCCATCAAGGCGAGTCCAACCAGGTCATCCAGTAAATCTTAACTATCTTATTTTTGGTTTAGGAGTAAATCCCTTTCTGATAGTTACAGATCATATTGCAAACTCTCTTCTGCACAGTACTCATTCCCTCATCTCGTTGACTCATTCCCTAAACATATGTAGAAACTTATGTAACTACATTTAGACACAAGAACTTCCTAAAGGTCCATACTTCCTAATTGTTCGAAGATTTTTTTCAATTACATAACTCTTAAACAATAAACTACATGCTTGGTTGGTTGGTGTTTGCAAAATACTACTTGAGCCAATTAATATAATTTTTGACCTTCGACGGAATGGCTGTGTATATATTTTCGTGCGTGCGTGCATACTTGAGTGCGCGTGTGTGTGTGTGTGTGTGTGTGTGTGTGTGTGTGTTTGTGTGTGTGTGTGTGTGTGTATGTATGTGGAGGGGGTTGGCATCATAAGTTTTAGACAGATGAACCGATTTCGATTACGCAAAGGTTTTGTCAGAGGTTATGGATTATTTTTAATTTTAGAGATATGTATTTGTATTTATTTTGACTGAAAACAATCTCACAGGTGTATTAAATTCTCATAACATCTTCTTCTTATGTAATCTAATATAATTTTTCTCTGCCAACATCAATTGAAATCGGTTTAGCCATTTTTACGTGTAATTAGCTTTTCTTATATATAGTAAGAATAACGCAACAGACGGAAAATGACAATATTTTACACTATATACCCACACTTAAATGCGTAGTTATTTTATAATCTGAAACATTTAAATCATGTATACATGGAAGGCTCGAGTTCCATAACGATATCAAATGAATAAGCAATCAATGTGATGGTACGTGAGCAATGAGCATTGTCTCGTAACCGCCGCTGTGACAATGGCGTGATTATATTAACTGATGCTTCGGTGTTTAATAAACATCGCCTGACAAGCTACAGATTCGTATTATTGGAAGTACATTATTCCAGACTAGGATTTTTTATGGCATAAGTCAACTAACAAGTACACGGCTCTTCTGGTGTTACGTCTTTGAAAATTTAATATATGTTCAGAAGATTTTACATTAATTTAAAAGAAATTGTGATAAACATAATGTAAATACGAGGAACAAAAACAATTTTGCTGTGCATGTGTCCCGTCTCCACAGAGTCAGCCATTCTTTCATGGTAGTAGGGGAGCCCGTATTGCTAAATGTTTAGTAACTCTAGCGTCATGGGGACCCATTGCACTTTGTCGATTAAATAGTGGAGAGTAAGAGAGATCATGTAAGGTTTTTCTTTTTAGCGGTGCGTTAAGTGTCTAGAAGCTAAAATAGCAATTCCAGTCACTTGATCATAGCCGAACCATCAGATATTAATAATAATATATGCCAAATGTGTCTCCGATGACAGAAATATGTCAATCAGAGTGATTGCTGCAATGGAGAATTAACACATATGACTTGGTTTTTAAAAGTTTCTGAACCTCCTATACTTCCGTACGTCGTGTTCAAATCATCAGAAAATTCAAACATGGACTTATTGGCATGAAATCAGTCCGCCGTTCTTTAATCTGACACGCTCGAGTATATTTTCCAGCCACAAAAAATTAGACAGACAACGTAGAAGTGTTTAACAATGGTACAGGGTGTCTCCCATATCTTAATCTGACGCGACTGAGTTACTTCAAAAAATCCCGTTTTGGGCTCCCCTACAAGTGTCCAAGTGAAATTGTATAAAAAAGGTTACTATACTATTGCTGAATATCTATCGTATAAGAGTGCTTGGGATTAATTGCTCCTCATTCCAATCTCTTATTAGTAATGATATGTGATGTAACACTAATAAATTTGTATAGAATAAGAAAAAAAGACAGCCCGCTGAGTTTCTTGCCGGATCTTCTCAGTGTCTGGCCGCGTTCCGATCCGGTGGTAGTTTTAGTATTATATAGACTCGTCACAAGTGCCTCTTGTAAGGTGGATGTGATTAAAATATTTTCTATTCTTTTCTAAGAGATATCCGTCTTCTGTAGAAAAGATATATGTTAATGGTGCATTCAGTAGCCTGGATGTTATGTACATGATGTTTGTAATACTGCAAATCACTAAATAACTTGGCAAACTGCTGAATAGCACTATACTAACAGTGGTATTGACAGAATTGACTTGTCAAACCTATATCAACCTCATGCGAGGTACCAGGCAGGGACCTGATAATCTTTTCTACACATGCAGATTGCAGATGCAGCATTACTGTTTAACAGACACTGTTTTTTAAAAATATTGCTTGTCTTAAATGAGCTGATCGATAATAATAAACACATCATAAGGATAATCAAAAATTCTTAAGAAGTTCAAGTTTTTTTTTACTTTAAATTACTGCAAAGATATAATGAGAAAGTCAAAGACGTTGTTTTGGATACGATATATGAAATTAAATGAAAAATATGAAATCGAAAAATTTTTGGGCATTGTTAGGCATTCCAGCATATTCTACCAACTTATGGTGTGCAAATATACATAGATAAGTATACAGATATATACAGCTAAGTAACAGAAGGATTTAACGGACATATACTATACTCAATACAATATTCGTTAGAGTAGGGATGTGACCGACCCATCCCTCGCTTGTGACATACTAGAGCACCACTGGATTATTTGACAAGTGCAGTCTGTCAGACTAAATGACAGAATCCTGCAACTACTCCACCGCCTTACTTATTTATTTATTTAAGCAAAAGTAATAGTAACGATATAGGATTATAAAATAAAACAATAATAAAAGCCAACTAGATACAGGTTTACGAACATTACCAGAAATTAACTACATATCAACTATCATAACTTAATAGGTAATTATTATTATTACCTAAATAAAGATAAACTGTATTATTTATATTAAAAAGCATATGTGTAGTAAATTTAAAAATAATCTTTTCTTCTTTAGTCGTCATCAAGAGTCGAGGCATTTCTTGTACAAAAAAGGTCATTTTTATTTATATTATTCTAATGTATATTCATTTCTTAAGCGTATTAAAATTATCACTTTCTCTCTAAAGATATGAGTACTGCATATAGTTATTCAAGACTGAAGGAACGAAAAATGCAAAATTAATTTTGATCATTTTGAATATAATACTAAGTTTCACTTATTAAAATATAAGAGCATCGAAACAAATAAGAAAATCTGGTTTTTCCAATTTTTTAATAAAAAAATTGTTGCTCAGTATTGGATATGTGGACATTGGACATCACAAAAATTTACACATATTCATGGAAGTATTATAATAAACGCAAGATACTTTTTAACGACTTAAAAGCGAGTGAAGGCGGGGATAAAAACTAGTATAAAAAAGTATCTTCACACCCATATCCCCGAGGAATTAGGCAGAGGCACAACCAGGGCACTTTTTGTTGCCCGACCCGGGATTCGAACCCGGGACCTCAGGCAGTCAAGTCCAACAACTTAACCGCTAGACCACAGAGGCGACTAGTATAATAATATGTTAACTTCTATTAGCCTTAACTCGCCGCTTCGCAGCCTTAATGACATCTTAAAACATTACATTTAAATTACTTTAATCTAAAAAAAAAGATATCAATTTAAAAATTATACTTGTACATCTCAAACGACGGGACTTAGAATTTCACATCCATGTGTCTTACTCCTGCCCAATCAGGACAATGACCTCAATCTGGTCTTACCAGATGTCACGAGGTTTCCGGTTACTCTTGGTAATGACATGGAAAGCTATGCAGGCCCTAGCCCTTAGGACTGTAGAAAGTTGTTTGAGTTTATTTAACTGGGATAAAGCGTTTGTAGAGTTAATTCAGTGTAACCTTGGACACATTCGTAAAAAACGGTAAGCTTAAAACTACATGGTTAAAACATTGTGCTTAGACATGTTTGTAACTTTAACTATAAAGATATCTAGTTGTACCACGCATGCACACAATGCCCAAAGAATTTGAAACCAGGAATTCACAGAAACTTACATTTTGAAAAAAAAAATTATATGATCCTGTGTTATCTAAGAAGTCATGATGTGGGAATAAAAAAAGAAAATTGTTATTTAAATTTTCTAAAAACGAATATACCCGGGGTGGGATATGTGCACTTTTGGCGATTGTCACATTATGTGACTAAGTGTCTTCAGCTGGTCGTGGGAATCCTGGTTGTGCCTCTGCCTATCTCTTCTGGCGTAAATTATGTATGGTGATATGATACCGATTTTGAATTATTTGTGGAATTTCAGGGAAGGTTTAAAAGAAAAGCGGAAAACCGCGAGGAAATTAGGAATAATAACATTTAAATTTTTCCCATACAAACTAAACGGGTGGACCGAAGTACGTCGGGGTAGCTAGTTAAGGTAGTTTAAAGAATATTGCTTTACACAATATCTATTCCACGATTACATAACTATCACAGTAAGTAGAAATATTATGCATGATACTAGAATTTCTACATAATATAATTAGTGAAAATGTTATTGTGTTTATATGTTACCTATTTTATCTTCAAAATTGTTTACACTTTATCGACAAAACGACAAGCGTTTGGAGTTGGAGCTGGATTTTTAAAGGTAGGATTGGACTTTAAGAATATCTTTATTACTGAAACTTGAAAAAAATATACTTTTACTTTCTTTTTTTTATTTTGCACGAAAATTTCGGCCCAAGCTTATAAAATAAAGGCTTGCCAGACATGTTTTCAAATGTAGAAAAAAATTAAAACAGTTCAAAATAAATTTTGGTATCATCCCTCAAAATCACTTTGCCCTACATCCTTAACTAGGATATTGATACCGTGACCGAGTTTCTTAATAGGAAGATGGGGTCGTAATGTCTATATCGGGCATGATCTGAACGTCCGGCTTTGCGACACTAGCTTTCCGCTGTCATAAACTTCCTGCTGATTTGTTGCAAGGGAACTTATTTGCGTTAGCTAATAGGGCAAAATAAACTTCGCCACTGTCGTATTTCGTGTGGTGGAGCTGGTGGACTTAGCATAAAAAAGACCTGGTCTAAGAAGTAAGACACGGCCACAAGATAACAATAAGGTCACAACTAATGTGATACCACCTATTTTTCGTAGCACTCTCATTTCGACGTCATTCATCCTACTTTCATTCTTTTTTTGGCATATGAAACTCTCGTTGCCATAAAGTTACGTTGGAGTTAGAGAATCTAGATTATGACTCAAACCCTCACTTCGGAGTAGCTTACCCAGTGATCCATTCTGTACGTACACACGCTCTCCTTAAGTTGACTATTTTCAATTGTTTCCTGTGCTTTTCTTTAGTTTTTTTTCTGTATGGGAAGTGGAAACTCATAATAGGTAATTTCTAGCCACCGTTTAGTAGTTTAGAGGATACGTAGCCGGTAGGTAAGCCTGTTTTGGCTCATTTTTTACGGAATATCATACCATCAGAGTATATTTGCTAGTGTCAAAAGAAATAAATTCCTATCGCGTTATTTTTCCAACATTTTCACTATAAATAAAACATAACATAAAATTATAAAAATGTTTTTAAATAATTAATGATTTTTTATCTTTATTATTAACTTGGTGCCTCGGCGAACTTTGCACCGCACGTTCAGTGCCACGTGATTTTTTTTATCATATTTTTTCAAATATTTAAATAGTTATTTGACTTCTCATTGTTTGTTAAGACGAAACAGAAACAAATGGGTATCTTTACAATCTACCCCTTCTTCTCAAATTCTAGGGGTAGTAAATAACTCGGCTTCAATTTATAAATAATTACACATAATAATTGAAATATAACTTCTAAGCAAATTCTAAAACTCTTGTACTACAAATTAACCCAGTAGTTCTATACATCATTTTTCAGTAATAGCATAGGTACTTGGGGAAGAATTAAAAGCTTATTCTGAGTTTTAAAGCATTAAAAATATTGTAACCTCGCAACATAAAATATATTCTGGTATCTATTTAAGTATTTCTATGTATTAGAATCGTTGAGTAACACCCATAACACAAGTATATAATTTGCTTACTTTGGGGTTAGGTTCAATTTGTGTGTCTTGTCCAAGGATATTTATTTATTAATTTATATTTTCCCTTAATCGATTTGTAACAATGCCTACCACAGACTAATAAGAGAATGATGCCTACACTTGTATTATATTATTGTATAAAATATATTAATATCAAGGTATATAAGTGCAATATAAGTTATTCATTAAGTTTCTGCTATAACTTGCGATAACAACATATTTTGTGAATGTTGCTTACATTTTTATAACAAATAATACAATTTTAAAACACTCACGACATAAGGATTTATACAGATAGTCCCTCGCTGAAAATTCACGAAAACAAAACCATTGACGTAAACAAAGGGCGGGAAATTAACTAACGCCCATGGAGCACTCGCTGAGTTCGCGCCACAACTGACAGATGTGCGTGCAACGCAGCAGCTGATTCTAATTGCATGTGTCCCTTTGTCTACCCATAGTGACCCTTATTTTAAGCTTTTTAAGGCTTAATTTTAAGTTTAAGCAAATCTATGCTAAGATATGAAATAATTTTAATTTAAGGTAATGGATTAGGTACGAAACATACAGCCAAACTTTAGCCAAGGAAGTACGGTCTTACTGCACAAAAAGGTTTTAGTACCTATTGATTAAATTTTTGCTTGTTTCAAATTAGCAGCGTAAAAAGTTTTATTAAAAAAGAATATTTTTAACTCTCACCTTTATCTTAACATACATATTTCTTGTGTTCGTGTGTTTGTCACTGAACTCTGAAACGACTGAAGCGATTTTGATGATTTTTTTGTGTGTGTTCAATGGGATTCGAAAATGGTTTAGATTCGCAATTTGGTCCAATGGAAAATGTTTTTTTCAATTATTTTTTTATTTGTAAGTAGTCGTTGATTTTGGAATGTTTTACATAGAGCCTGACAGACTGCGCTTCTAACGGAGTATCAAATTTAATGTATTAGCTATTAATATCAAGCGATATGAAATTTGCTGGGTCGGCTAGTAACTTATTTAAAAATGGATCCTTACTTCGCGTGGGCATCGCATCATGATCGAACGGGTAGACCAATTTTTCTGAGTCGTTCTTAGTTGCGTTAGTCATAGTCAGGAGAAGGTTCATATGAAGAGAAAATCTGGGAAAGTTGCAGGGAATATAGGAAAAGACACATTTTAATATTTCCTTTACAGCCTGTTAGTAGCTAGCAATGTCAAGCGGTACGAAGTTCGCCAGGTCGGCTAGTTAATAAATAAGATTTAAAACTGAATAATAAAGGTGTTAACTATCAACCAAGATTACCTTGTAGAAACAAATACGTCTTTTGCATTCAGATAAATATTATCTACTAGCTGCTACCTGCCGCTTCGCCCGCGTTTTCACAGAAACCCGGTGTGCGATCGGGATTAAAAATAGCCTATATGTTAATCCAGGTCACAATCTATCTGTCTTCCAAATTTCAGACAAATCCGTTCAGCCATTCGAGCTTGAAAGAGTAACAAACATCCATACATACATACTTACAAACTTTCGCATTTATAATATTAATAGGATAGGAAGGATTATCTGAATGCAATTATAACACAATCACTCTCAAGAGGTTTATGTCATTTACATGTTAGCAAAACATTATGTTATGGGGTATGTCTGTTACTACAAAATTCATCTGCATTTTTGTGTTTCAAAACCACTAAAAAAATTTGAGACCAGTAGACAGTCAAGAACCAAATTATTTTTTGTGCTGGACTGTAAATTCTAGTCATCAAATTTAAGCCTTACGATCTTGTAAATTAAATTTTTTTAAAAGAAAAAAACCTGGGTTTTGTAAGAGTTTTGGACTAGTAGAATCCCTACAGTCCAAAGCTACTTTTTGTGTCAAACTCTAATGTCTACTAATCAAGTGTTTTATTTGTTTACTCCCGACGAAAAAAGAGGAGTGTTATAAGTTTGTCTGTCTCTGGTTGAACTTTTGAGCGGATGATCCGATTTCGATGCAGATATTTTGTTTGAAAATTGATATGAACGAGATGTTATCATCGAGCTACATGACATACGGGGTCTGAGGTTATTGAAAATTTTTAATTTTAGTGTCATAAACATAGGACATATTTTTGTGACATAAATTGAACGAAAACATGAACCAAGTTATGTACAGAAAAAAATAGAACTAAGCTATTGACTGCTGACTGGCTACCTACCAAGCTTATTTGATTATAACTTTTCTCACTGAAAATAAAGATATCTAACGTCTTGTATTTGTTTTTCAGTGAAAGTAGGTAGATAAATATTAATAATAGTTTTAAACGCATGAACAGATATTCTTCTTCATAGACATTAAAATTAGTTAAAATATTTTTTCTTATCTCAAGCAATGAGGTGACGTAAGGTTTACGAAAAAGAAGTGACTGTTTGACTCATTAGGCTAAAGACTAGATTGTAAAAGAAAAAGGGCTACTTTAAGAACTGCCTATGCTAAGAAAAAAAGCAAGAAAAGGATTGTGATTAACAATATTCTCATTATTGGGAAATACGAAAATATTCTCATTGTTGAGAAGGGGCTTGTACACTAACACGTTTCCTAACAACATATCAATCTGTCAAAAGATAGAGTCTATCAAATGTAATATTATAATGATTTCTTCTTATCAGGTAGTCCACTTCTGTTTATTTACTTTTCTACGATTTTTCTCTCTGTGGTCTAGCGGTCCGGGTGTTGGACTTGACTGCATGAGGTCCCGGGTTCGAATCCCGGGTCGACCAACAAAAAGAAAATTGGATTTTTCCAATTTTCTAATAAAAAAAAAGGTTGGTCGGGATTGGAAATGTGCCCGGTTGGCGATAGGCTTGCCATCTATCACATTGTGGGACTTAGTGTCTTCGGCTAGTCGTGGGTGCCTTGGTTGTACCTCTGCCTACCTTTTCGGGGATATGGGTGTGAAGATACTACGATTTTTTTTTGAATAAGCGAACGTGCAGGCAACTCTACTAATAGTAAGTGATAGTTCTTTGATACACCACAGATGTAACTGGTCGCTTTCATAAGAACAGGATCTTAAGCCACTTGTTCAGGTCTGCCCTCCAACACAGGACACAACAAAATCAAACATTGGCTTTTTGGTAATATAAAAGATACGATGGTAGTAGCAATCTGGACTAGTAACAATGCACAGCAATCTACTATTTAGTAAAAAAACTGAAAATTGAAGTTTAAGGTTTGAATTAAGTTTTTGAGAGAATTGAAATATATTTTTTTAGAGTAATTAATGTGTTTTCTATACAGGTCATCAGGTCAGGTCAGGTCAAATCCTCTCATTTGGTAGGTCTGTAGAAATCGCCATTTTATTTCACAGAAAATTATCATAATGAGAATCAAAAATACAGAAAAGAGGCAAACGTACATGTATTTGCAGAAATTTCTTCCAGCTAACCCAAAGCTTTAGAACGATGGAAAGCATCGTGTACAAAGAATTATATAGGTATGTAGATAGTCTAAATATGTATTATATATTAAATATGTCTGTAAAAAATAGGATAATACATTATTTTTTATGTCAAAAGATTAACATGCACGCGACTTCCCTGATGGTAAGAGATAACCATAGCCTATAGAA
>NJDC01000705.1:8884-21701 GCA_002245475.1 Calephelis virginiensis | reverse complement strand
GATCATGTATATAAGCTACGACCGGCAAATAGCATGAATTATACACTACCGATTGATGTATTTAATTATGAAATCAAAGCAGTTTAAAAATACAATGTATTTCGTAATTCGGCGAACCCGTTCGTTGGTCACGCTGTATGCGCGACAACAATAACAAAACTCAAGAGGAGCGACCAAACCTGGGCCGGGTTAATTATACTCCCGAATTGTGGGGTAATTGCTTAACGGCTAAATATACAGAACATTACACATTTTTAATAGTATAGTGAGATAAAACTAAATTTCCTGGTGATATGAAATAACAACGCTTAAAAACATTAAATAAAATGTAAGCGCAGTAAAACTGCAAAAAAACTACCTTGATTTAAATATTATGTCATCTAAAATTTCTTTGGGATGCAATTATGAGACCCAGACTTGTTGCTTACAGGGGTCCTGTAGAATTGGTGGCAATGGAAGTCCTTAGTAAGTACGCTCTAAAAGAAAATATCATTTTCGAAAAGGTATTGTATTAGAGTGGCATAGTTTCGCAGCGACTTGCCTGGATTGGTACCGCCTTACCTATTCCTGCCGCCATAACGACAGTGCTTGTCGTTGATGTGGTCCGGTTCGGAGGGTAAGGCAGCCGGTAAGCTTACTTTCACTAACACCTAACACCCCGACCTCAGGGCCATCAACATCTCGGCCTCAGGTTGACATCGCACCACTTACCACCTTTACTGTCTCTTGGCGAGTTTTTGTCTAGGCGAGAGTTTCTTACCATCAGGAAGCTTGTTTGCCTTCCAATATCATAAAAAATATGAAATAGTTACAAATAATTACTAATTTTGTTTAAGGAATATATACTTTATAGTCGATAACTGATAATAATGTAGGTAATACAATAAAATTTAGTGGATAGTTATGAAGTATCGAAAAACTTGACAAAGGAACATATTTAGAAATAAATTCCTACGTAAAGGTTAATGAGAAATTATTTATTAAAGTAACCTATTGTTTTTAAAATGTTAATTTATTCTAAGCTGTTGCAATTATGATCTTAAAACTCTTATAAAAATACTCTTTGACTGAGATGATTATTTTTTTTTATTTTGAATTGAGGCTAAACAGATATATTTATTCCCATCTTTAACTACTATTTGCAGTGTTTTTATTTGGTACTAAAGCAATCAACTTGATTACATAATGGACACTGCAATTCTGATGTTAATTTTGAAAAATAATAACAAAAATAATGAAATAAAATGCTAAATACAATACAATAACAAAAACATAGATTCATCAATCCCTAATGTCAAAAGTTCCTTTCCACGCAAATGACATTTTTTAAAAACAAAATTGTTATTACATTTATCTAATTAAATGAATAGTTATCATAGCAATACTAAAAGTGACGAAGCAATACGAAAAATTTGAAACTGTTTTTTTTTTAATTTTTTTTTTGTAAATTTAATTTTTTGTGCAGATTATTATTAGGAAAAAGTATGCGTGGGAATGGAATGAGTATGGAAATATTAAAACTTTCATGCAGATAATCATATAACAATAATAGTACGTACACTTAGTTACTATTAGCTATTGCCCAATTTTTTAAAAAAATATCCTAATTGTTTAACCCAGTCTATACAAAACAATAACGCAATAAAAATAACTACGTTACTAAAAACGGACTTCAAAAGTAAAAAGTAAAAAAAAACAAAGATTTAAATATTAATTATATACTAAATATTTTTATATGTACTATTTACTAATAGGTTTGAAGTCGGTGCCAAGCCATTATAATACTTAGGTACTTATTTTATTATTGATTTTTGGTTTAAGGTTTGGCACCGACTTCAAAACTATTAGTAAATAGCACATATAAATAATAGGTAGTATATAATTAATATTAAATCTTTGTTATTTTTTACTTTTTAGTTTTGAAGTCGGTTTTTAGTAAAGTAGTTATTTTTATTTAATACTTTTTAGTTTATTGCTGTTATAATTTAATTTCATAAAATAAACATCGGAATAGGTGAAAGTAGACAAAAAATGCTCATAAAATAAAAACTAATAGGCCTAACTGGATCAAATTTTTATGGGACTAATTCGAAACTATTCCGCATCAAACAAAAAAAGTATTACGTAAATCGGTTCAGAAACCTCTGAGAAATCGGTTTACATACATAAAAAAAGAACGTGTGTACTCATGGAAGCACGTAAGAAGTTATACTTTCTTTCTTTGGCGTAACAATCCAAAAATACAAAATAAAAAGGTTCGTAACTAACTTCAGGGTGTTGTTTTTTTCTGTCGGTAGCCACCACGTAGCAACTAACTTCAGACTGTTACATTTATCTGTCGGTGTGCGCGCGCACCTTAAAAATTCACTCTAATTATTTTTCCCAATCGCGCCAAAAGAAGTATAACTTCAAAATACACCGGCCGAATTAATTTGAACTCGGTTAATAAAAATCAGTGCCACTCTTCGTTGTAATTTTATAACTCAAGAACGGACACACCTATCCAACCCATATGCTTAGGCTTTGTTTGGACTATTGAGTACATGGTTTATGTAAATTTTTCATAAAATCGGTCCAGCGGTTCTTCATTTATCAGACTTTTTGTAACAAATGAATTCAATAAACGGCGAATCATTGTTATTGGCTAATTGTTCATTGACAAACGTTCATGTTTTTTTTTGTTTTGTTGTGTTATGTCATTCAAGCGGTCATATACGTAGTCACAAATTATAAAGACTTATAAATAAACAAATATATTCACACTCATACACGATAACGCCCGTCAGTACACAGCAACAGTACACATATAGATAACTATTTTATTATATGTATAGATTTACTACGGCAACGGGATGGCAAGCCGGTGAATCATCACAAAGTTCTACTTCTTAGAGGTTTCAGTCTAAGCGCCTCCATAAATATCGTAAACTCTATCTCTCTACTAACAGAGTCCGGAGTAAGAGGGAAATTACATCTTAAGCAAAGTCACAATTTAAATGCGTGTGTTGTGGTTTTTAGTCATGATACCAATACATGAATAAATGCAAATACCGAAACATATTTATATCCAAACCCTAATAATAATAATAATTATTGACAAAATACATAGACTTAGCTCACGAGGTTAGTGACATGTGCGATGTTGACTCAACAACAATTGTCCCGATAGTCGTGTCAGTAAACAGTCTAATAGCGAAGAGTCTCGACCAACATCTTAAGAGACTCGCTCTGCAACCCTGGGTTAAGGGCCGAATTCAGAAGCCAGCAATTTTGGGGACGGCACGCATTGTGCGGAGAATCCTCACTCCGTCGCCCTGACCACTGACGGTTTAGTTGTAACACCACCGTTTTTGGTAACCTATTTTTTATGTTTATATTTTTTTATGTTAAATGTATGTATAAGAGATAGTGAAAATAAATGATAATAATAATAATATTTTTATATGTATATTTTTAATATTTTTATTTGTTAAATATATAAATGTAATAAATAAGAAATATTGTAAATGTATATAAAATAATAATAATCCAAACCATATACATAGGTATAGAGATAGACTTTGTCCTTTAATCAAGTGCATACATTCCTTCTTTTTTGGAATCGAATACAAACCCCTAACCCGCTAACCCCTCGACCAGTAAGATTGTCAATCTTTTAAAAAAATAAGTGTGATAAAGGCTGCATCAATTTTAATAAAATATGACGAAAAATAGATTAAACTCTACAAGACAAAGGTCACTTTTTATCCCGGTATCTCAACTAGGTCCCACGGAAAGGCTAAATTAAATAACTTTGATACACAGGCCACACCATTTCACAATTTCTAAATAATGACGTGATAACAAATGACCCTTATTGCACATATGTCAATGCACTGTTATCTACAATGTATTGAGTTCAATTACTGTCCCATGCATTTACAAAGCAAAACTGTTAACTTGTTATCACATTTTTTTCTATTTAGACTAGTTGTTTGCTTGCCCATCAGTCAGGTAGAAACGACTATACAATAAAATTATACTTAAGCTTTCCGCAAGAACAGCTTGATGTATGTGGATAAAACTTAGCTTATGTCCTTCTCCAAGTCCATGTCTTTATGCCAGAATTCCTTAAAATCAATTCAGTGGTTTTGTCGTGTATTGGAACGTAGAAACATGTAGATTTTTTGGATTTATATATGTAATAAACTTTTGTAAAGTAGATTTATAAGAGAAAAAGACAAGCTCGCCGAGTTTCTTTCGCCGGATCTTCTCAGTTCCGATCCGATTAGAATTATATAGACGCGTCACAAGAATCTTTGTATAGATCTACGTGATTATTTTGAATTTAAATATATTAGAAGGGATATCTCTAACTAGAAGTGGTAGAGTTCAATGGTACTAATTTTGTACCATCGACAAATTTCGATATCATTACTGATAAAAAATCTTGTGAATCGGAATCAAAATTAAACTAAATTTCAAGAAACATCTAAAAGAGCATTTCTTTGACATAGCTTAGATTCTCAATTCGTTCATATAATTTTACTTGAGGTATATGTTTAGTTTAATTTTGTTTATCTGTTTTGTTATTTTTTTTTATTTTATGTGTTTTATTTCATTCAATAGTATATATTTAGTAGTTTATATATCTGTACACCAAGTCTACTTATTTTATTTTATTTAGTACTTTCTTTTTACGGGTTGGGTTTAATATACATAAGAAATTTCTTTTATTAGAGATAAGCTCGCCTTTTGTACTTTGTTTTTCTTTTTACTTTTAAGTATTTTTTGTATCTAATATCAGTTGTGTACAATAAAGAGTTAATAATAATCTTTTTTGTCATATTACTTCGTCATATATTTATTTAATATTAGATTAATAATAATACATTATTATTAATAATTGTGGTTTTGATAATACTGCTTGTCCGTCAAAAGTCAGTTTCATTTGTGAGATATAATTAAAGAGCAGGAAAACGCAAAAAAATAGACTTCGATTTCAGAGTTTTCGAACTTTCAGAAAAATCGATTAACATACATAAACAATTAGAAATCGTATTAATAAGCTCTTTCTTTTTCCATGTTGGATACGGTATCAACCTATCCAACGATTATCTCTAATGATATCTAATATCACTTGTTACCTATTCAAAAGTAGCGGCCCGCCCCGGCTTCGCGCGGGTATGAAACATACATATAAACCTTCCTCTTTAATCTGCAAAAAAACGCATCAAAATCCGTTGTGTAGTAAAGAAAGAAAGGGACATAGGGACAGAGGAAGTGACTTGGTTTTATACTATGTAGTCATGAACATGACGGTGACGATAAACATGTTTTCTCATTTCAAAAGCCTTTCTCGTGTTGATATTCAGGACGCGGTGCTGTCATCGAAAGACACCTCTAACTACGAGTGCGTATGCCTAACACCAAAATTATGCTAATTAATGGATAGTTAAAATAAGTTAATTGTGTATTGTTAGTACAATAACCCGTATACGGACAATGACCGCACGGACTTTAACTATCTCATTTGTAGAGATGCAAATGATATGATCAGTTAAACTTATTTCACTGATTACAGAGTTTTATGTAAAAACTAGCTGCTACCTGCGGCTTCGCCCGCGTTTTCACAGAAACCCGGTGTGCGATCGGGATTAAAAATAGCTTATATGTTAATCCAGGTCACAATCTATCTGTCTTCCAAATTTCAGACAAATCCGTTCAGCCATTCGAGCGTGAAAGAGTAACAAACATCCATACATCCATACTTACAAACTTTCGCATTTATAATATTAATAGGATATTCAGTGGTAACATCGTCGTTACGTAACGCTTTGTTCTTGGGGAAAAGGCTAGCCTTTAAGGGGCCATGTATGCTAAAATACGTCAGCAATATACTGTTTTTTTCATACAAAGGAATTATGGATCTTGGCGACAAAAATACACAAGATTAACATTAATATGCTTTATGAGACTAGTGTTTCCAAAACACGATTCATTTCACTTTGCTCGATAGAAAAAAATCAAAAAGTTAACCCTTTTTTGAAAGCAAAACCCAACTGTCTACTTCAATTATGAAAATATCGACACCAGATTTAAACATAGATAAGTATTATACCTAAAAGATAACTGTTTCAGTTTTTATATTTTTTTTTCAAATTACTTTTATAGTGTAAAAAATAGTGATTTGACGCTTAAGACATTTACTTTAGAGCGCAATATTTCATAGTAATCATGGAACGGGGGAGTGCGCTGATTGGCTCTTCTGGCTGACTAAGTATGGGGCCTTAATATAACGCAGTTGATAGCAAATCTTAAATACCAGTTCCGCGTAATGACAACTAGCTATTATCATTTCTTGCTTTGTCGACGTCTTTTCTTACCATCATGGTGACTAGCCACCCAAAACTCCGTCTACGTGTTAAGCTTGCAATCTCTCCTATTCTTGGTAGCAAAACCACAGTACAAATATGGAACATTACCCACCACCACCCATGGCCCTACCGACCTCTTAAAGTTCGGTGAAGTAGTAAAAAATCGTAAGATTAGCAACAAGTTAGTCATTCAAAAAAAAAATACCGACCTCTGGGTCATACGGACCGCGTCGTAGCCGAATCGCGGGAGATGCGCTGGGAAAGTTGTCTATGTTCCTCTCAAGCGCACATTCTCTTCGCTCCCTACAAATTCTTCCTATATGTCCCTAGGGAACACTCTCCCCATTCTGGGGCTGAACCGTTCACTATATATTCACAAATATGGAACAGTATGAAATCTAGGCCTAATTGATAAAATACGTGCTCTGAAAAAACGTAACATTTGGCATTTTCCTATACATGTTGCAACAATTTGCTGATTAACAAGCACTTTCACTGGTAATGGATTTTTTAAATATTTTGTCTTATTTTCATATACATTTTTTTGGCATAGAGTCTAAAATATTGTGTGTCAACTTGAGACTGCCTTTTGCGTATATCTATATTCAGCGAACTCCAATAACGACCAACCAACCATATACCAAAATAACGAGCACGTAGGTAGTAAGTAGTTTAGTTTAAAATTTATATATTCTTAGTTTTCTTTTCATTGAATCTAACCCTACAAGCTATCTATCTAAGCAAATAATATATTGTTATGTCAATGTGTGATAATCAACGATACTAATACATAGAAACAGAAACTACAATAAATTTAATAAACACGCCCAGACCCACAAATGTAGACATCTAGATGTTGATCACAAAAATGCTTACTCCTGTTAGGAATCGAACTCGAGCCTTACAGTGACGTTGTTGGTCGGTGATGTTTGTTGTATAACGAGGTGGACATAAATTATATCAATGAAATGAAACTCTCAACTATTACCGAATTGAAACAAAACGCTGATTATTATTTTAAGTAACAATAGGAATGTACAATTCGAAAAGGTATAATAATAACTAAGTACAAATTTCGGCATATCAAACAGTTAGCTATAATTAAAGCTCAACTAAATATTTCATTACCGTTTTTGATATCCAGATTCAGATGGTATCGTAGACAGCGTGTTATTAAAATAATGTTACTGCTGTCTTAATGTTGTTGTGAGATACATAATTATACACAAATGAAGAAGTGTAAAAATGATGACTGCACTATTAGAAATTAAACAGTGCAGTTAAAAGAGTTTTTTTATAAATTTACATGAAAATGATTTTAATTGATAAAAGACGTAAGACTATAAGATTCAGTTGAATTACTATATTAATATGACCTGACCTGACCGCCTCGTTGGTCGAGCGGATAGCGTACACGCCTAACTACACCGATCAACCGCAAAGCTCGGGTTCGATTTCCGACAGGGGCAGGCATTTGTGTGATGAACATTTAGATGTCTACATTTCCGGGTCTGGGGGCTTATTAAATTTATTCTCGTATCTATTTAAGTATTTCTATGTATTAGTATCATTGATTAACACACATACACTGTTGCTTTAAAAATACCCCACCATAACCAGAATGACATATAGCAGCAAACTTAGTGATTATAAGTGGGTATATACCAGTTACACAGTCGCCTCTATGGTCTACCGGTTCAGTTGTTGGACTTGATTGCATGAAGGCCCGGGTTCGAATCCCGGGTCGGGCAACAAAAAAGAAAATTGGGTTTTTCCAATTTTCTAATAAAAAAAATGTTGCTCGGGATTGGAAATGTGCCCGGTTGGCGATAGGCTTGCCAACGATCACATTGTGGGACTTAGTGTCTTCGGCTAGTCGTGGGTACCCTGGTTGTGCCCCTGCCTACCTCTTCAGGGATATGGGTGTGAAGATGCTATATATATATTATAAAGGCGACGAAACACGTTTAATTCTCAACAAATTATTATTGGTATATATAGGTATTGCGATTGGCTGTTAGATTATTACTTCACTCATTCGAAGTACTGATAACTAGTAATTTATAACAAACAAAGCCCTTGAACCCTTTGAGATGAAGGCGCGGTCATCGCCCCAAGATTTTCGGGATTGGATATCATAAAACACAACTAGGCATCGTGAGAGCATTCCTGGCATGTAACTCATTAGATCTTGTCTTTTTATCATCCCACGTCAAACACAAGTATAAGCCCAACTAGTCGGGTATTTGTTATTCATTTTCCCGCAGTTTTGCCCGCGCGGCAAAATACTATTCACCTGAGATGTACTTAATGTCAGTTAAACAGTTTTTATTCTAACCAATAATTTCTTAGTTTCCCCTGATACTAATTAAAATAGAAATGATAAAATCGCAAGAAAGATGTATGTAACTGTTTTATTCAAAATCAGCCAACTGCCGAACTTCGTATCGTATTTAAAAGCTCCTAACAGTCTTTATAGAGAAAATAATAATTGTTTTTCCAATACCCTACAATTTTTCCGGTTTTTCTTCTCCTAATGGTAAGTAGGTTAACACAACTAAAAACGAATTACCAAAATTGTTCCTTCCGTTCAGGGGTGATACGATGACCATGTGTAATGGTTTTATTTACAAGTTTTGGATTAATTGAAATATTGAACGTCAGCTGCAAAACTGATTAGAAATATTTCATTAAGTATTACGTCGCGATCTGATAATTCTTTCTTCTAAAGATTCATGAATTACCAGTAAGTATAACTCAAAAACCACTGGTCGAATCGTGATAAAATTATTATAGGACTACTTCGGAATCATGACCTAACCTTTTTTTTATGATATTGGAAGGCAAACAAATATGTTAATAGTAAATGTAAATAGTAAATCGTGAATAAATAATTAAAACATATTAAAATATTTGCACACCACAAGTTGGTAGCATATGTAGGAACGCTTAAATAATTTTGTAACATCTTTGTAACACTCATATTCCGCAAATAAATATTTTTTCTTTTCTTTCTTCTTTCTTTTGAAACAATCAGACGGATTTCCTGATGGTAAGAAATTCATACCGCCTAGAGACACCAAAGGTGGTAATGGTGCGTTGCCAACCTGAGGCCAGGATGTTCGGTCTTGAGCAAAAGTAAGTTTACCGGCTACCTTACCTTCTAAACCGGAACACGTCATAACGTTATGGCGGCAGGAATAGGTAAGGCGGTAGTACCAATCCGGGCGAGTCGCTGCGAAACTCTACCACCTAGTCAGATGTCTCGATGTTAGTGATGGTAGACCTATGTTCGCCTTTTACGAGCTGCCTGGCAGGAAGGCAGATGGTCTATTCTGCAAAGGAGCCCGGAACAACACGGGGAAAAATCTTTCTAAAAAAGCACTATCATAATCATAAACAGTTGGCTGTTGCCGAGTAAATAATTACGCTTAATTTGCGTAAACCTACAAAAAAACATGCAATCGAAATGAGAACCTCCTTTTTTTGGAGTCGGTTAAAAATCCTGTGAAGTTACTTCCAGGCTTCCAAACTAAGCAAACTTATTTAAATTTTCAGTTTGTTGACTGGTTGTCTGTATTTTAACACCACGGACTTATTTTTTACGTAAATTTGGTTTTCTAAGAAAAAAACATTTATTTGTTTTCAATGTCAGATTGAAGGCATGTTGTAATTATTAGATCTGATCGAAACCCAAAATAAAATAATTATTTTAATTAATTGCGAAGTCGTAAGGGTGTTGCTAACATATGACATAGATATGTTACATATACTCCTAATTAAAGTAGATATAATTTTAACAGCCATAATATAGATATACTCGTAAGATCAAGTGTGTTTTTCACGAAATCAATTATATTATTAATATTGTTATGGAATTAGAAAACAAACAATGAATGTCATAATAGCAAGAAATAAACATCGTCACAAACATCAACATTAGTAACAGTGCGTTGCCTACCAGAGGCAAAATTGGTTACGTGTTTTATAGGTTAATTTATCCTTAAAACCCAACCAAGACATTGGCGAACACTGTCGCAATGGTTTCGGAAAGAAGAAAGCAAGTTGTAATTGAAAATCAGTGAGTGCTACATCGGATGCGGCGTCTTAAAACTCTACAGCCTATCTCGGTCACAGTGCTAGTGAGAAACAAACACACATCTTAAAATATCGATACATTTCATAGAAAAACATTTGACATACTGTTCAAGGGAGTCCGGAACTTACAAGTATTAATAGATCATTGACCTTTTATAACCCTTAGAAAGGTATTTGATTTTTAACTTTTAATTGCATAAGAAATATAAATAACAGGTGCTTTTTCACCTGCTGACCGCTGCATGTACTTTATACCGTTTGTCATTGACATAAAAGCTAGTGAAAGCTACATCTATGACAAGTTATTTTAATAGTTTAAAAGGGTTCACAAGGTTCTCAGAATCTATAACATTTTGGACCAAAGAGTAAAGTAACTATCAATAAAGTGGTTGCAATGATACGATCAAGCTGCTTATGACTTTATATCTTTGAGTATTACACCAACCTCTATTTTAAGCACATGACGTACTTATCGATCAAATATGCCTAAAACAACCGGGCTTTCTTTTAATAACTCTTTAGAATGCATTTGGAATAGATTTTCATACAAACTTTCAATCTCCAGTGGTATATTTAAAATCGGATGTTTAGTTAAATGCATGTTAAATTTCGTCGTTTATCAGTGAAAGCTTAACAAGCAGACTACTAAACCAAACAACAGACTTTCGCGTTCATTACTATATCCATAATAATCAGCCTGAAAAAAGAATTTTTAAAATGATTTTTGTCAATAAAATGCAATGTTTTGTCGTTATAATTATTGAACTAAATTAACTAGCCGACCCGGCGGATTTCCTTCTCTTTGAACTAGGTACTCTCTGCCTACTCTGTAGAGGAACTTGGCATGAAGATATGTAAGAAGACCTGTATGTTCGATTTTTTTTCTACCATCCGGATCACTAGTTATTTAGTCACTTCGTACTGAGTGCTGTTATATTTGAAACGTCTAAGCAACAAAACTCATGAGTTAAAAAATTACGAGACAATTTGTAAAGAACATACTACAAAATAAAAATAAATGGATGAAGTCCATTAAATGCTAATAAATTGTAGTCCAATTTACATTTTACCCTTTTAGTGAGCGGGATAAAAAGTGTGACCTTCCTCGGAACATAAACTACCTACTAGCCAAAATTTCGTTACGATCCGTTAAGTAGATTTAGCGAAAATCATACGAAGAGACAAGCAGATAAAAATTCTATAAATGCTAAAAATGTGTTCTAGTGCCCCTTTTTAGTCACCTGCAACTTTTTTTTTAATATCTTAAATGTACAAAAGTCGTATATATTATGTATTCGTAAACAGGCACATGTTTTGAATACAATACAAAATGTAATAAATAACTTGACGATTACGAAGATCCATCAAATACGGTAGGTATCATGTCGATAGTAGAACGCGAGATATAGGTATATTCCCTCAACCATTGAGCAGCTACAATGTAATGCTTAATATTTTTTTACTAACGGATATTCCAGTACGTAGAGACGAAATTAGGCTGCAATACATAACTTTTCAAAGCAGCACATATTAT
Organism: Calephelis virginiensis; assembly: GCA_002245475.1. Taxonomy (NCBI): domain Eukaryota; kingdom Metazoa; phylum Arthropoda; class Insecta; order Lepidoptera; family Riodinidae; genus Calephelis; species Calephelis virginiensis. The sequence continues at coordinate 9,713 of NJDC01000705.1, read as the reverse complement.
GTTCATAAAAAAAATATTTAGTTTGTGCAGAGGTTCTGCTACAAAGTTGCCCCGCGAACTTAGTTGCTTTTATTAAGATAATTGGTTCCATCCATTCTTGTGGGTGGAATTTATTTTATTAGAATAAAGCACAGCAATGGTTAGACCGACCAATGTAAAGAAACTTAGGTTATATAAAGTTTTTCTGAAAGTCAATACTTTTCTAATTATCCGCTAATGAAAGTGTCAAGTATTTACCTTACTTATTTACGGGGTAGGCAGAGAGTATCGAGTGCCAGACCTCACGATCCTGACAAACCTGTCTTGCTTCCTTCACATTCATAACCCTTTTCATACAAACACGCCGGTTTCGGAGACTCTTAAAATATATATAGCGTAAAAATAAATATTTATTGAAACCAAAACTGAAAGTTTGAACAAAATCCGTGCTGCTTTACACGAAGAGGGTAACTGGGCATTAAATCCTCTATGGTCTATGATTTGAATGTAAACACTACTTTATAATATGACAAAGAACCACCACATTATAGTATGGTACCTTTAAATATGTCGGCGCTCTCATTCCATCATTATACTCATATTGTTCCTATTGTATGAAAGCCAACTACACGCTCGATTAGCTGCTCATTTCTTTGGTATTGTGAAATATTTTTCAAATGCTTTTTTTACTGGTGCTAGCTTGCTATGCAGCAACTTGCCCTGGTAGGAATCCATCACCATACCTATTTTTGCCGCCAGAATAGCAATGCCATTTTCCGGTCTGGAGGGTAAGATAGTCGGTGAACTTGCACAAAGGACCTGACACCCCTGCCACAGGACAGCAAGGAAC
>NJDC01000704.1:464277-476015 GCA_002245475.1 Calephelis virginiensis | reverse complement strand
TGCGAACTACCACCTAGCCAGATGTCACGGTGTTAGTGACGGTAAGCCTATGCTAGCCACGGATCGGGCTCGACGAGACCAACACGCAGATATAAAAATTTACTCATTCCTAGCTTTCCCGGCAAACTTCTTTCCACCCGTTCAATTTGTATGAGAAAAAATAAATTGTTGTTTTTCTTAGTTTCCTCGCAGTTTTCCCTTTTTATGTTTTAAAACTTCCTTGGATTTGAACAAATAATTCAAAATCAAAAGCAGCCAAATCGGTTCAGTCGTTCTTGAGTTTTAGCGACTACAGAACAGTAATTAATTTTTTATATATATATAGACCTTTCACATCCTCACGCCCATATCCCCGAAGGCAGAGGCACAACTAGGGCACCCACTAAGGCTAGCCGAAAACACTTAGTTCCAAAATGTGATAGGGGGCAAGCCTATCGCCAACTGGGCACATTTCCAATCCCGAGCAACATATATTTTTTTATGAAAATTGGAAAAGATAATTTTCGTGATTATCCATATTTGTCTGCCTGCTAGCTTTTTTTTGTCCGATCACTAGCAGTCTGCCCCAGCTTTAGTGCACAAACATACAGGTGTACTATAATACATAAAAATCTTCATCTTAATTACTCTATTAAAAAACCACATCAAAATGCATAGTTTTAAAGATCTAAGCATACATAAGGACAGGCAGTGTAAAACGTCTATTTTATTTATTACTACCTGATTAAGACCACGCTATGCCATTAAGATCTTGTTAGGATTACACAATAGGTCAGACCAGGCCATGACCTGGGGCCTCCGACAATCAGGGGACCCCCGAAAAAATTTGAATGATGTTTTAAATAAATCCGATGCACTAAAAGCTAAATATAACACATATTGCAAGATTTTAAAAAAATGTATAAAGCATTCTAAAACACGATTAACAAAAAATATATCCTTAACTCAAAAAATAAAAGTCGTGCCATGTGGAATATAATTAAAAGAGAAACAGGTTCAACAAAAGCAAACTATAACTTAAACAAAATTATCAGAGATGACATTGAGATAACGGATCCCTTGAAAATTGCAAACGCCTTCAACAATTACTTTATTAATTTAACTAATCATAAAATAACACAAGAAAAAAATAATTTAACAACAACATTAAACAATCGAAGGATAGTATTTTTACGGCTAACTAGTGAAACTGAAGTAGCAAAGATAATAAATCTTTTAAAAATTACCAAATCCGTAGGCTATGACTCGATATCCACTTCTGTCATAAAAAGTGCAGTAAAAATCTTGTCAGCAATACTTGCATGGTTGATAAATGAATCATTTTCTCAAAGTATTTTTCCTAGCAACCTCAAAGTTTTAGTGGTAAAACCATTATATAAAAATGGTAATCAACATGATATGAGTAATTATAGGCCCATCGCACTAATTCCTGTATTAGCAAACATTTTTGAAAAAGTCATGCATGAACGGCTATCAAATTTTCTTATAAAAAAATATATCTTCAAGCCCATATCCCCGAAGAGGTAGGCAGAGGTACAACCAAGGCACCTCGACTAGCCCAAGACACTAAGTCCCACAAAGTGATAGGTGGCAAGCCTATCGCCAACCGGGCACATTGCCAATCCCGACCAACATTTTTTTTAATTAGAAAATTGAAAAAATCCAATATTATTTTTGTTGGCCGACCCGGGATTCGAACCCGGGACCTCATGCAGTCAAGTCCAACACCCGGACCGCTAGACCAGAGAGGCGATAATTCTTATGAAACAAAATATATTACATACTGAGCAATATGAATATCAAAAAAATAAATCTGCAGCCTTAGCTGTATTTTCATTAGTAAAAGAAATAACGGAAATTATTAATAAAAAAAGTTTAGTTGCAGTGGTATTTTTTGACATGTCAAAAGCTTTTGACTTCATAGATCACAATAATCTTCTTATTATACTTCAAAATGATGGTATCCGAGGTATCGCTTTACAGTGGATTAAAAGTTATCTGTCAAATCGTAGGAAATACGTTGAGATTAACACAACTAATAGTAAATCTGAAATAATAACATATAAATCGGAAAGCTTGTTAAATAAAGATGCCTTAATCGTAGATGGAAAAGATAAAATATTCCAAACAAAACTAAACAGATCAGTAGAGCTGGTATTTAAATGGCTAGAATTAAATAACTTAAAAGCAAACGTTAACAAAACTAAATTAATGCAATTCTCTCACTATCGTGCATTTCGGCCACCTTTAAATATAGAGTATAAAAACCATCAAATTACCGAAGTCCATGAATGTAAATTTCTAGGTTCTAAAATAGCCATCTTAATTGGAAATCTCGCATTGAGTTCTTATGCCTTAAGCTCAATAAATATGTTTTTGCCCTTCGAAAAATATCACGTACTATCAGCAAAGAAACAGCACTGATGACGTATCATGCACATGTTTCGTCAGTAAAGCGGTACGGTATAATAACTTGGATAAATTCTTGCACTGCAAACAAAGTTTTTCTAGTTCAGAAAATATGTTGGTCCTATAGAATCTCGCAAGCCATTATTTAAGATTAACAAAATTCTTACTATCTTTGATATGTTTATTTTAGAAACAGTGAACTTCATATATAAGAATCAGCATTGGTACGTCAGAGCATACGTCTAGGCTAGGATACAGAGACCCCACTAGACTTATGTTACCACCATGCAGGACAACTACATTTCAGCAAAATTGTTTGGTGATATGCATTAAAGTCCCGAAATACATACGAGAACTACCACAAACATGTCAGTGTAATTCTCTTAAAAATTGTTTTACAAGTAAAAACTTTTATTCTATCAAAGAATTCTTTGAAAGTAAAAATGAATAGATAGTTAAAAAATGTTTACGTTGTTTATGGTTACAATACGTTTGAATAATTTAATTTAATTGTTTTGAGATAGGTATATAATTAAATTTTTAAGACTTTTTTTGACATTATACTATATTGATAATGTAATAACAACTATTTTTTTTAATTATGACTGATTTAATTGACATCAATAGCACACACGCGTTAAATATTATTTATAGAAATGACATAATTATCTAATTTATTATTTTTTAAATTTTATTTTTTTTGTACCGATGTGATTTTCAAGTAAACAGAAAATTTAAATGATACGAAATATGATAATGCGATTAAAAAGTTCAACAGACAAAACCGTTAGTTATAGCTTACAACGGCTATTTCGACTGCTGCACTATTACTTCTTATATTTATGGTTATTCGTAAACTACCTACAATAACAGAATAATTAACAAAGATAAATATCTGCTAACACACAGTAAATTGAATCAGTTTCATATTTTTAATTAGATAATCAAATTAAATGCATGTAATATGCTAATTGCCACTAAAACATACTATGACAAAATGTGCAGGACCATGAAAATATGTAACAACTTACTGTAAGTACCACATTTTTGGCAATAACAATAAACAATAAAATCAAAATAATGGCCTAGAGCCCCTTATGTGCTTAATCCGACACTGGTAAAAAATATGGATTTTTACACACCTCAAATAAGTAGGATACGATGAAACAGTTATGGCAGTGTATAATCCCATGACGACGATCCCCTGGAGGAACACGATAAACATCACAGCGCTGCCGATAGCATTCGGTACCACGTTAACCAGGATCCCGAAAATACCACACGTTGCTGTTATTATCATCGACATGTTACGGCGACCCACTTTTTCTACAACCTGAAAAAATTAGTTGATTCTAGATTATATTATTTTACCCGCTGTTTGGTGAAATCGGTTTCATAGTTTTGACATGAAAATGGAATATACATACACATTTGCATTTGTTATAACATTTATAAGGTATACACCAATTTTTTTATGACATTGGAAGGCAAGCAAGCATACAGATTTCCTGATGCTAAAAAATCAACGCCGCATGGAGACACCAATGGTAATGGTGTGTTGTCGACCTGATGCCGGGAAGTTAGTCTTCCTGCAAAAGTAAGTTTACCGGCTACCTTAGCCTCCAAACTGGAACACGGTTTATTTTATTTGTATTTTACTTATATTCTTATATTTTTCCCCGGACGTTATGACGTTACGGCAGCAGTAATAGGTAAGGTGGTGGTACCAATCGAGAAGAGTCGCTACGAAACTCTACCACCTAGTCAGATGACACGGTGTTAGTGACGGTAAGCTTATGCTCGCCTTTTACGAGCTGCCTGGCAGGAAGGCAGATGTTCTATTCTACAAAGGAGCCCGCACAAACACCGAGTAAAAATATAGGAATATGAGTAAAATAATAATAAAATAAATCGTGTTCTGGTTCGGAGGGTAAGGTAGCCGGTAAACTTAGTTTTGCATGGGGCGTAACATCCCGGCCTCAGGTTGGCAGCGCACCATTACCACCTTTAGTGTCTCTAGGCAGCGTGAATTTCTTGCCATCAGGAAATCCTTCTGCTTGTTTGCCTTCCAATATCATAAAAAAAATTAAGAAGTGTTTTTTTATTTTCTTTTTTTCGACATGCTAACAGCACACAATATTACAATATAACACTTAAAAATACTCAAGTGTTTGTATGTATGCCCATAACAGGCATGCACAGCATTCTTAATAAAAAAATATCAGCCAAAACATGTTGACTGCAGATGATTAAAAGTAAATGAAAATAATGTTATGCAGGGAGATAAGCTGCTTTTAACTTTTTTTTGAGACCAAGACAAGTGTCATTAAAGATATCTAAACCTTTGGCCATACCATTTACTCGGTTAAAGTTCAGACAAATTTTCGACAGGAGATTTGTTCTACCAATAGGAACATAGAAGATTTTCGTTTTCGGGTACCGTGAGTAATTATATGGCACGCTTAAGTTAATCTGCTGGAGTAAATACTTACAATCTATATTACCAGATATCAATTTCTTTAAAAATAATGTATTTATAACTTATTCTTTTTCTATCTGGATATAAATGCATACATAATGATCTACAACAAATATGTGACATAAATGTCGCTGAATATCTATTTAGCACATGAACAAATCTTAGTGCTTTACTGATTCTAAATTATTTAAGAAAATGTACTTTTTTATACAATAAATTAAAAAAAAATGTCATAACCACTAGCACTACTTGTGCTACGAGTGTTTTCTTATCTTAATTTTTCAAATGTTTTAATTTTTATTCTGCTATTTGGAGCTGAGACATCAGAAATGTGTATGTGTGTATGTACACATTTATACATACACATTTACTGTACACACGTAAGAAGTGAGACATTTGTATGGCACCAGTTTTTGTGGAACATAACAGACAAGAAGTTTCTTTTACAAAAAAATCAGTATCGAGCATTACGTGAAGTGCTTGCTACCTCCCAGCTCAGCTGTCAATCGCACTATGAGATAGCTATCGCTTGTAAGAAACTAAAATTGCGAAGAACGCAGTATAAAATTCGGCGGTAACATAGTGTTTTCTTTGTGGATATTAACTAGAGGTCAATGGACATAACAGAGAAATGTGATGGCAAATTTCTCTCATACGTTGATAAAGAAGCTTCGTTAAAAAAATAGCATTTAAAGGTCTCAGCACACATATAAAATCGGAAAGAGATCGTCACCGTATAGCCTCGAGCCGTTCTTTATTGTTTGTATGAAACTCCACACTGCAACGCACACTAATCGGAATCGTAACGTAATCGCCGCGCCTCGGAACAGGCTCTATCCGTTGCCGTGTTGTTGTACAGGAGCTACTGTTTAGTTAGGTGCATACGTTAGGTTGACGCCTGGTTGACGGCGAGATGAATAGCGATACGGTGATGATTACTTTTCGAGTTAATATGTGTGCGGAGACCTTAAACCAGTCCTGGAGTTCTTGATGTAAAAGTGTTTTAAATATGTATAAATAAAATAGGGAAAAGTTACTTACTAAGCTAACACAAATATTTATTACAGATTGCGAAACTCCAACACCTAAAACTATTAGTAATGCTGTAGTATTCAGTGAGCAAGGCAAGGCATCAGGCTGGAAAGTGAAAAAAAAAATATAAAAATAGTAGTAATAGTAGTATCTTTACGCCCATATCCCCGAATAGGTAGGCAGAGGCATATCTTGGGCAGGGACTTGGATAGGGAGAAACCTTTCGCCAATCGGGCACATATCCAATCCCATGCAACGTTATTTTTAGATTAGAAAATTGTAAAGACACATTTTCTATTTTTTTGTTGCCCGACCCGGGGTCGAACCCGGGTACTCAAGAAGTCAAGTCCGACGCCGGACCGCTAGACCACAGAGGCGAACATAGGCGACAGCGGCGATAGTTTTAAATAAATATAAATATCCCTGGACAAGTTACACAAATTGAATCTAACCCCAAAGTAAGTAAATTACGAGTATATGCTTGTGTTATGGGTGTTAGTCAACGATTCTAATACATAAAATATTTAAATAAATACCTGGATAAATTTAATAAAAACCCAGACCCGGAAATGCAGGCATCTAAATGTTCATCACACAAATGTCTGCCCCCGTCAGGAATCGAACCCGAGCCTCGCGGTTAATTGGTGTTGTTAGGCGTACACGCTAGTCACTCGACTAGAGAGACGGTCAAAGTCGAGATAGTTAAACATAAACTAGGAAACTGATTAATACCTAGTCCAAAAGAATTTTCAAAAACTTCATTAAAACCTGAATGGCTGAGGGGGGATATCAATGAATCTAGTTTTACTAGAAAGTTTAGACTAACTCATTTCTTGAGGTTACAACGCTCAAAATATATTCTTCAATGACCAGACCTGGAAATGCAGCCACCTAAATGTCCATCTTACAAATGCCTGCCCCAACGGGACTTCAACCCGAGCCTCACAGTTGGTCAATGTAGTTAGGCGTGTACGCTAGCCACACGACAAATGAGGCGATCATAGTTACCTACTAGATTCTTAAAAAAATATTGAGTATAAACTGACCAGTTGAAAATTGACGATATCAAGGAAACTGATAATCATCGTGATTAGTGTAAGAATAATGAGTGAAAGAGTATGCAATAGGAGTGAAAAAATACGTTTAACGCATGTTATTTTTTTTTTATTTTATTTAATCATGCGTTACTTTGCGGAAAAGAAAAAGGCGTTTGCTCCCACCGCCTATCACCGTGACCAAACCACGAATAAAGTAAGAGCTCGGGAAACAATGTAAATTCTCATGTCCTTCACATGTGACAACCCTAACGAATGATCCCACCGCCTACCTCCGCAAACAAATCACGAACGGTAGGCTTGTCACATTTTGTGTCATTTGGAAGACTTCTAACCACAACAGTTACACTGCTTACGCGGAATTAGCAAAATAAAAGCTTATTCTACATCTGTTAAAGTAATTTGAAACTGCGTCAATTTTTAAGCTTGGAAACATAAAACACGGAACATAAACTCATACTTACAGTGTCTAAACTACTCTGAATGATACCACATAATGTAAAGTCGCTTCCCTCTCCACTTTGAAGTAACCCGACAAACTGATTGGCGATTGTTGGCAGCCAGACCATAACCGCACCAACTCTAAAATTACAAGTTAACAAATGTGTAATTAAAACATTTAATGCTCTCAAATAAAATATGTTGGATTCCATAAGAAACGTAAAAATATTAAGGGTAAAATTATAGTTTAAATTGTCAACGTTATTTTAGACAAAAGAGTAACACATTGGAATTTTATCATCGTTTTATGCTGATTTTTTTTTCTATTGGTGATTTCTTACTCCGTGCGATACATTATGATATTCAACTTTTTTGTTTTAATTTAATTTTGACAAACAACTAAAAATGACTGTACCAAAAAGTATTTAAGTGAAAAACAATTATAAGTAAAACAGTAATAAAATGGTCTGTCTTATTTGGTACTGTTAAACCGGTCCTTTGAATTTAAGTTATTTTTTTTATTGGAAACTTGTATATCAACTTAAAATACAGTTTATAATTCACGTTAGTACAAAGAAATAATAGAACTGGGGTATCGCTAAAGGAATGCAAGGAGGGTTAAAAGTGCTGTTGAAGATCTTTCGAAGATTTTGATGACGGAGAACTGAAGTAAGCCTTCTAGCCCATAATTGGACGTAGTTAAGCAGAAAGGATCCAATCCACATCTAATTAGTTTTGAGATAATTGACTTTGAAGTTTATATGTTTATAATAATATGTACTGGCCATATATGCGGGTTGGTATGTAATAATTTTACAAATGTCATAGCTTTGTTTATCTGTAGGATCTTTTCCTGAACGAAAGTATAATAAGCTTTTCTACCTCTTGAGTATGTTTCACTCAATTTTGGTGTTCATGTGGGTTGGGTCCTTTCTGCTTAACTACGTCCAATTAAGGTTACGAAAATGCTCTAAAATAAGAAGAGCAACTGATTCTTAGGTTGATGGGCAGCACGTTTAACGAGATGTAAGAGATATTATGCGCCTGTCGTGCAAAACATGTTACTATGCGCGCATTCTAACCCTGCAGGTAAATCACAGGCGTATCTCTTAAAATTAAAACATATTAACTCAAAACACTTAAAAAATATTCATATTTTTAAACAAAGAAACACTTGTACTGTTTTACGTATCACTTATATTTTATTACTTTGTAAATAGCCTACCGGTTTCGCTTATACAGCATCATCAGCGCTAAAACTTAAACTACTAAACAAATATTGTTTAATTACTAAATAAGTGTTTCTTTGTTTAAAAATATGAATATTTGGAAGTTTTACCAAGCGCCGACGATGGAAAATATCAAATATACTTAAAAAATACTAACTGTTGAACGATACACAATATTGTAAGTAATATTGTGCTTTTAAGAAGAGGTGGTTGGAAAATTGGTAATATTTGTCCTTTTATTGAGCTTGACCCTGCTGCTTGGTCGGTATCTGGTAACAACACAACACCATCCTAAAACAAAACGAAGATAATATAAGCTAGATTCAACCTCTTCTCATCTTGTAAAAAAATATATGGCGTAGAATCATAGGCTTACCATCCATTTGCAGCGACTCGCCCGGATTGGTACCACCGCCTTACATATTCCTGCCGCCCATAATGTCTAATGCTTGCCGTGGACGTGTTCCGGTTCGGAGGGTAAACTTACTTTGCTCGAGGCCTAACATCCGGCCTCAGGTTGGCAACGCACCATTGCCACCTTTGGTGTCTCTAGGCGGCGTGAATTTCTTACCGTCAGGAAATCCGTCTGTTTTCTTGCCTTCCATTAACATAAAAAAAGCTGTTAAGAGCGTTGTGTAAAGTGATTAGGTACTGTTAAGTATTTAAGTCTTGCTAAGTTTCTTTACTCCATAGTAATAATATTTTTTTTTCAAATCGTCTCTGTGGTACGTTTCATATTGCTGGTGTGTTATGCCGAAACGGTCATGTGCCGAGATGGAAAATACAGCAGCACAAACCTAGAAGTCGTAGCACTGTCGTGTGATGCACAGCATTTTTGCCATACATATGTGGCATAACGGATAAAATTGGCAGACTCCTGGCACGTAAATACAATATAAAAACTATATTTTCGGCCATAAAGAAAATCGAAGCCTATCTTCGCTCGCCTAAAGATAGCATACCATACCAGTGCCCAGGTGTCTATAAGGTTAATTGCAGCTGTGGTAGTTCGTACGTAGGACAACCTAAGCGAACTATTTCAATACGTATTATGGATAGCGCCCACTGTTGACGGGGCGGAGCGTGTCGGGCCGGGGCGATCGCATTGCAAAGCCCACTGATGCGGGCCGGGCCGCATCGCATCGGCGCGGATTTTCGTTACTCAGTACCAAAGTAAAGCAACGAAATAAAGAGGCCACTCGACGTTAAAATCGTCAAGTATGGAAAGTTGCGCCATCTAGTAGTTGTCATACGAATCTTCAAGTATGGAAAGTGGCGCCTCTAGTAGTTGTCGTACGAAACTTGAGCGTTAAAATACCGTAGCGCCTTTTTCTTAACAGTAATATCAGGATCTTTGGTCACTGTGGGCCGCACGGGGTATGCGCGCGGGGTGCCTCGCGGAAATCCGCCGCGGAAAAATCCGCGCCGATGCGCCCCAGCCCAGTGGGCGTTGCTCCATACAAAATGTATGCAAGCGATCTAGGCGGATTATTGCGCTGCGATGCGCCCCGTCCTGGCCCATCCAACTGGGTGCTATCCTTTAAAGGGCATATCAGCGCAATTAAGAAAAAAGACCCTCAGAAGTCTGTTATTGCTGAACATCTTTTAGATTCGTCCACCAATCATTGGATGAACTACATAAACCACAAATATTTTTTTACAGAATCCCACTACATTTCTTGCCTAGTGCGTGAAGCTATTAAATTTCGAAACACACCAAATAATTTCAATAGGGAAGACTTTTCTAAGTTGGCCCAGGCGTGGGATCCAATTGTTGGTCACTGCCGGGCTAAATATACAAAAAGTGTCGTAAAGTGTAGGGACATAGTTAGTGTTGTGTATCGCGATATAGTGCCCAGAAATGGTAGTGACAAGGACGTTCAAAAAAAAAGAATTAGACGGAGGGTTGACAGGCTCACCTTACAGTCATTAGTCACTATTTACAAAGTCACGTCAGAGTCTTGAGTAAAGCGGTGGTCACGTTACACAAGATCATTTTGGGAGATTTGGCGGCAGCGAGGAAATTCACGATACACTAATTTCTTCATAATTATTTCATTTGTGCACTTTCACTGAACAAAACTAAACTAATTTCCACCTAAATTAACTAATTTTACTCATAATTTACACTAAATTCAATAATTGTAAAAAAAATACGACCATCTTCATTTACGATGGCGCCAAAACTCCCTGTATTTTTTAACGTTAAATTGTTCCTTTCTGGAAATGGCTAAGACATCTTGGCAGTGCTGCCACGTCTTCCGTGTTAATAAATTATTTTTCTTTTATTTATTTTCGATTCACTTCTTAAGTTTCTTAATATCTCGTTTTTCCTATTTAAATAGCCATTTTCTTGATTAAGTTCAGAAGTTATTTAAATCCTTGAATACGTCCTTAGTTTGTAATTCATTTAACTTTTTAATTTTTGTTTCTCCTTTAATTTCTTCGTTTATGTGTCATATCATTGGATTTTCAATTATTTACACACAAATTATAAAATTAAATGCTGAAAGCTAAAATTCTTACATGATGGCGCCAAAACTTTCACGACAATGTAAGAATTATTTTTGCTAATCTTTTATTTTCCTTCCATCTCATAAACCGGTTTTATATTGTATCAACTCATATCTTAATATTTTTTTTCTTTTGCTGGTCTCGTCTTCAATCTTCTTTCTTGTCTAGGCCGCTTCTGTCTTGATAAATCACTGAAACCTCCAATTTTTCCTTACTATATAATATAGTTTATTTACAGGATCACATGTGCACATCACTAAATTTGCTACGTGTTTTCGGCAAAACTTGACATTGGCTGAATTATTGTGCACATCACAGTAGCCCACCAAACAAAAATTGAATTGAATTTGTCTATTATAAACTGATTAAAAGATGACTGACGTTTCTGAGTGCTGTCGTAAGGAATATAAAATAAATTAACGCAAAATTTTAAATCGCCGTAGAATGGCTTAAATAATGAATTTAAGACTACATTAGTCATAACATTTTTAATTATTTATACGGGATACTCACGATCTCTTTTTATTTTATTTGTCGATATTTCGGCCTAGTTGCATAGGCCGTGGTCACGACGGGACA
>NJDC01000704.1:444782-463648 GCA_002245475.1 Calephelis virginiensis | reverse complement strand
TATTTACACACAAATTATAAAATTAAATGCTGAAAGCTAAAATTCTTACATGATGGCGCCAAAACTTTCATGACTATGTAAGAATTATTTTTGCTAATCTTTTATTTTCCTTCCATCTCATAAACCGGTTTTATATTGTGTCAACTCATATCTTAATATTTTTTTTCTTTTGCTGGTTTCGTCTTCAATCTTCTTTCTTGTACAGACTGCTTCTGTCTTGATAAATCACTGAAATCCCCAATTTTTCCTTACTATATAATATAGTTTATTTACAGGATCACATGCGCACATCACTAACTAATACTTACACAATATAACACATTACATTTATTAATTTACTTCTTATAAATTTTGCATTTTCTTTTTGAATCTTAAAAATTGATTGGAGCCTTCGAAAAACGCACCTTCCCCCTTCGACCGTTCCCTCCAACCGTAATTTTTTTTAAAAGAAAAATCGCATTTTCTGTGTTGACAACATGTGACGTCAAGCCTCACTAAATTATAAGTCACTCAGTTTTTCCTTTCCTTTTTATTATAACAATTATCACGTATTTAGAGACAGCTTTAATTACGAAATTAAAAAAGTAAATTTCTTTAATAACGCATTCTAACGAACATATAAGTGTTACGGCCGTCTGTTGATTAACATTTAATTTAATTATCAAGTCCAATTTGCGCTTAAAAAATGTCTATTATATAAGCAGTAGCTCTCCTAGAAGTTATAAAGTACTGGGAATCTCATAAACTTAACAAGTCCATCATATTTACAGACTGTTTGAGCTGTCTAAAGATAGTACAAGCTAATCATTTCCGTATCAAGTATAAAATCTCTATTACGTATTCTTAAAATTAGAGAAGCGTTGTATATCTGCCACCTGAAAAATATAAAAATAGTTGTAGCTTGGATTCCTAGCCATTGTGGTATTGCTGGCAATGAGACAGTGGATTCTTGTGCTAAACAGGCGACTAAAATTAGGATTACAGATCATTATATAATCAATCCCTCCATCTGATTTAAATGCTCTGGCCTCTTTAACTTTAAAATTTTCTTGGTCCAATTTATGGAAGGTGTCTAAATCAGAAAAAGGCAAGTTTTATGGGGATATCCAAGGTGACATTCTCATTAAACCTTGGTTTTTTAAATGCATAGGCCTACATAAACAAACAATATCTACTATATGTCGCCTTCGGCTGAACCATGCATGCACTCCTGTTCACCTCAGAAAAATTCATGTAAAAGACCATTCCCTTTGTTAATGTGGGTTAGATGAGTGATCTGTAGATCATTCATTATTTTCCTGTAACAAATACCAGATATCTTTATATGATGTTCTTCCCACAGGAATTTCGTGCCTTATTGATTTTGAAAGCCTCCTTTGTTATATCAATGTCCAATACTCCATTTATTTTAATATTATCGAAACATATACATGCTAATAACATTAGATCGTAGTAACATATTTTGTACTTAATATATTTGTCTCTTCTGTTGAGCTCCTACTTTGTTTGCATGTTATTTGTTATATATATATTGTGATGTTTGTTTTAGGTTGACTGGACTCAAATGTTAAGGTTGTTCGCCTAGTCCTACCAATTGTAAACAATTAAAAATTTGCTACGTGTTTTCGGCAAAACTTGACATTGGCTGAATTATTGTGCACATCACAGTAGCCAACCAAACAAAAATTGAATTGAATTTGTCTTTTATAAACTGATTAAAAGATGATTGACGTTTCTGAGTGCGGTCGTAAGGAATATAAAATAAATTAACGCAAAATTTTAAATCGCCGTAGAGTGGCTTAAAGAATGAATTTAAGCCTACATTAGTCATCGATTGTACGGGCTAAACAACTAACGCAAAAAAGTTATGACAATCATTATTATGTCAATCTAAAGTATCAATCACGAACTTAAGGGTGAAGTGATTAAAAAATATATAATAATTTATCTTACATGAAATACTCCAGATTTTCCATTGTTCTTTTTGTGTATTTGCCTTAGAACTGAGATAGCTTCTTCTTCTTTTCCCGTTGAAAAAAGAAATTTCGGGCTTTCAAACATAAAGAATAGCCAAAACGCGGCAATAAGACTTGGTGATGAATATATTAGCATTATCGTTCTCCAGGAGTTCCAATAAATACCCAACGCCGGAAGGTAGAAGGAAAATGTCAGCGGTACCACCGGTATTGCCAAAACTACGAAAAAAAAAATATTAGTAAGCATTAAAAACTAATTTCGAATACTTCGGTTAGGACCTTATGAAATATTATCAATTTACATTACACTGCAAAGTAAATCCTTAATCCATAATAATGTTATAAATGCGGAAGTCTGGTCTGGGTAATGTGGTTGCTAGTGAAGAATTATCGCACACAGTCTGGCGTGTAGTAGCGTGATCCGGCGAACATCTCTGCAGATTCGTGTGTACCTAGTAAAAATTTACTTTAACCAGTGGGCTGATTTTGATGAAATCTGCTATGTATAGGTATATTGAAGACCCATGTTTAGACATAGGATATTATGTTAAAGTCACCTTATGGTATGAATGTTTGTGGGAAAATCTTCTCTACGAGGTCATTGGCAAACAGTTAAATTTAAAGTACGTGCTACTAATATTATAAATTCGAAAGTTTGTATATTTGTTTATTACTCGTTCACGCAAAAACTGGTGAACCGATTTGCAAGAAAATTGGCACACACGTAGAGGGTAACTTGGATTAACACATAAAACAGTTTTTATAAGTGCTAATCTTAGTATTTTATAAAAGTACAATATACTGACAGCTGGGTTGCCTACGTTCAAAGTTCATTTTAAAGGAAGAGTCGGTAAACGGACGGATGGATCACCTGATGGTAAGTGATCAGTGATCAACTCTGGCACAAGGACACCCGTAATGTCAGGAGTATTACAGACGAACTTTTAAAAATTAAAATGCTCTTTTCTTGAAGATTCCTAAGTCGTATCCGGTTCGAAATAACACCATTGTAAGATTTTTTACCTTTTTTATCTCGACTTAATCTTATAACTATCTCAAATTAAGTCTAACTTAAAATATAGGGTATATAGTTCTTTTATCCTAAAATAGTGGCCTAAATAGATAAAAGTAATTATAAAATTAAAGATTGAGCATGACCTATAAATATTACCTGCCATTATTCCTTGTGCTACAAGAAAAATGCTTGTCACCAGTAAAACGACTAAATTACGTCTCCCAATAGGTACGCTTTCGCTGACAATCGCTAAAGATAGTGAATATTGACCAGATGATCTAAAAATAAACGGTTTTTTAAATAATTTGAAACAATGTCATAATAACACGTGATTGACGATGACAAATCTTGCGCTGGATAAGCTATTTCAAAGCAAGGCTTTTAGTCTATTTTCGTATTCAGATTCAAAGCCTCGCTTCACATAATTTTGTCCATACATACATACATGTCTTCACGCCAATTCCCTTACGCAGAGAGGATCGAGTGCCAGATTTCACAATCCTGACAAATCTGCCTGGCTTCCTTCACATTCATACCCTATTCATACAAACATGCCACTTACGGAGGCTCTTGACGTCACCCTCGGATACCTAGCGATTTGGTTGTGGAATGTCAACCTATTTCTCCCCGGGTAACTACATCCATCCACATCCACATTGTTTATCTGCTTTGTCAATCTTTCATCTGTCATTCTTTCCCCATGACCGAACCAGCGGAGTATGCCCTTTCGCATTTTAACACCAATACTTTCTTTCAATCCAACTCTTTCTCAGATCGCGCTCACATCTCACACTTATCCTATTTTCATGATTTTTTTGACATACTCAACTCTCGCTTTCATACAATAACGTTAGGATAAGCACATAAGTATGACAGAAAAAGCATGAAAATAAAATGATTGCGGTAAAAATGAGAGCGCTATGGAAAATCTGTGTATGAACGAAAAATGTGGATGAAGCTAAGTAGGTCTACAAGAATAGTGACATTTGGCAATTGACACTCTCTGCCTACTATGTAAGGGAGTAGGCATGAATATATGTGTACCTATAATAGGATCATAAAGGCGTTGCAATAAGTTGGTAATGGAAGCATACTATTTTTTTTAATTTAATAATTACAAAATGTTTTTACAAGCGTAATGACAATAGGGTTAGTGTTTTAAAAAATCCTTTAGCAGCGTTAAAAAATACTATGTTTCAACAAAAAACGTGTTTTTGTGACCAGCTTGGTAAAAAGGTTGGTAAGGCTACTCCTAGGTTTGAAGGACAATTGAATTTGGGTTGGAAGGGCTAGTCCTAATCATCCACCTCCACAGAGTTCATCCACCTCCTGCCACCATCATCATATCAACTTTTTTTCATCGTCATTAAACTAAAATGTGTCTGGCAAAAGCCAGGTCACTCAGTTTAGAATAGCTGCTTTAAAACTGAGTTGCAAAACCCAAATCGGACAACACACAGATATACACAATACACAGTATGTACACTGCAAATCAATTAAAAGCTTGTAAATTGTATTCCCTTTTTTATTTGAAAAGCAAACAAGCCAATGTATTTGGTATTAAAGTATTACTTACAATTTATTTTAATAAGGCTTTAAATTAATAAAACCTTATTAAAATAAATTGAAAGTAATATTTCTCTTCTCTTAATTATTATCTCTTATTTATTCTTTTCTCTTAATTAAAGAGAAAGTTTAAAAGTAGAAATAATTCGGTTGACAGATTTTCAGAAACGTCTTCTTTCCTTAACATATTTACACTACATGCTCATATAAATAGGTAAACGTATTCAAAAACTTACAAAATAGTTGCCACAAACTGCAGTGCCATCAGCATAATCCAATTGACAGATATACTTGCTACTGCGTTCACTGTAGCTGCTGAGATCAGGGATACGATCAAAGTATTTTTACGACCATAAATGTCTGCCATATAACCCCAGACCACTCCGCCAAGAATTAATCCTAAAATAATCATAAAATTAAAAACATCATCATAAAGATGTCCATTAGGAGTAATGATGCTATACACACGTAGAGAGACACGTCGAAGATATAGCATCCATTTTTCTCAGCCAAAGTTTGCTAAGAGATAATATTATACCAATACTAGTGATTAAGTAGTAAATACATTTACTTAACAATACTTAATGTTAATATTTAAGAAATGGCTGTACTTTAATTTATATTAGAGTAGAGTCGTTATAAAACAAAAAATGACGGCGCAGGTATCTTTTTGTCAATATCATGCTATTTTTTTTTAACTATACTCAATAATGCATACATTTTTCGCTTATATTGACGACCTCAATATTGAACTATTGACGAAGCGAAAAATGTTTGCATTTTTTAACACAAGAGGAGGCTAACGAGTAAGTGGGTCACCTGATGGAAAGTGATCACCTCCGCTCACGGACATCCACAACACCAGGAGTATCACAGATGCGTTGCTGACCTTTATGGAATGAAAGTATTACTCAAAAATCACTAGTCAGATCATGATACTCGTTAGATTAATATCGACCGACCACGAACGACCGAGGGTTAAAATTATGACCTATCTTTGTAAAAGACAATCATCAAAAACTGTTTGGCTATTCGCCGGTAATCGCGTAAGAAACATACAAAAATAACAGTCAAATTGATAACCTCCTCCTTTTTTGAAGTCGATTAATTATATGAAGTTTGTTACAGTTGGAATAGAAATAAAAGAGAAAATACTTAGGCGCATTTCACTTGTGGGTCAGTCTTTTAGGCCAGGTTTTTAAATTAATTTTTAACCGACTTATTTTAATACGGGCGAAGTTCTAAATTCGACTGTGTTTTTCTTTTATTTTTAATATGTTTGTTAAGTAATTGTTAGGCTAAGACCCAACCGATTTGGATCATTTTTTTAGAAACATAGGTCAATCATTCAGATTCATATGTGGTCCCATATTAGTTTTGTCAATATCTGACTAGTGGTTTTTGAATGAATACCTAATTCTCCTCATCATTGGTTTACAATGTTGGATCATGTCGGGACCATTCAAACAGCTTTCGAAAAAGAATCAATCAGTCGAAAAATATCAAATCCCAAAGTGGTCCCAATGAAATAGTTGTAGTCGATTTTTGCAGTTTTACTGCACTTAATTATAATTCCATTTGCTGTTTTCACCAAGATACATTATCATTAGTATTTTGGTCACTTTGGGACACAACTAAATTTAGTGCTATTTGTGGGTTGGGTCGTTTTTACAGTACATGGTCCAAGCGAATTGAGTTGATAACAATGTGAAATAGTTGCGGTTAAATACTCATAAATAGTGCTAATTTTTCTGCAGATTGTCTTTGCTTGATTTTTGCAGGAACCCTTTTAGATATTATTATTATAGAAATTATATTAAATATACAACTCCCTAATTTCCTATCTCAATAGTAAAACAATGGCGATAAAACTTCTTCATTACACAGAACACCGAATAAAAAGATAATATTTACCTACAACTGGAGCAGCTGCTAACAAGCCTCTCTGAGCATTTGTAGTGCCTAGTTCGCAGGCACTTGTTGGCACTATGATAGTACTGGCGTACGCAATACATACCAATGATATTATAATAAACCCAGACAGACATATCATCAGGTAACTGTATGCACCAAAACCTAAAATAAAAATGAAAAATAATGTTAATGATTTAAAAAAGAGACTTGATATTTTAAAACATATACGGGCCGCGTACACATTCCCGGGTTGACACATCGCACATATTTATATATTAATACGTGATGCCAAAACTTTGGACCCCTTTTTACGAAAATTGCGGGAACGGAGGAGTATGAAATTTGGCACACATATAGTTTATGTGTAGGGGAAGTGCAAAACGCTAATATTTTTCAATAATAATGCTTATAAAGTACAATAAATAAATAAAAAAATAGCCACACTACCATGCATTTGACACACACAAACAAATATATTGATAATAATGATAAAAGATCACAGATGGCACACTAAAAAGTTTGGAGACAAAGTAGTTAGTCTTGGGAAATGAAGATGGCCTTCTTATAACAAAATATTAAAATTTATTAAGTATGGTCGAATTTCGACCAATGGGCGACTACTAGTACATATAGTTGTCTATCTATTTTAAACGTATACATATTAAAAAGTAGCTCAAATCTAAAAAAAAACACAGTCATTCACACACAGTAACTAGTAGTAGTAACATTATTTATGGTCGAATTTCGACCAATGGGCGACGACTAGTTTAATTAAATATTTGACTCTCGAGTTGACATCTAACGCAGAGCTAAGCGACTACATATTATAACCCAAACCAGTAAGGTTACGTTTGAATATCAATTTCGTGCACATTGGAAATTGAAATCAGCTAAGTCATTGTAGGTACCTACTCTTAACCAAATTATTAATATTTAAATACAAATTAAAATTCAATGAATCCGATAAAATAATTTATTGTTTATTATTAAATAAATGTTAATTATTATTTAGTATTGTATTTCAGAGTACCTAATATACCATATCCGATTTTAAATTCCAATTTGCATGAAATCGAGGAAATAGTAACTAAAGGAAAGTGCAAGCGGCCCTTAACATCACTACATAGCCGCTTTCCGCTGTCTGTCCATTGTGGCTGCACCCTCAATCGACACGACCTTATTTTGCCTCCGTCTGCCGCGCTCCACTCTTAATTCAAGTTTGTTCAAGTAAACTTCGTGTATCCAAACAAATTTTTTTTAGTCTGTAGCAGAATAAACAACCCGTAGTATTAAAAAGTTTGAAGTGTGTCAACATAGTGAAAAAAAATTTCGGAACGAGTTGAGTTGGCATGACTTAGTCACCCGTTCCGGTTCCCCTTTTTTCCGAGCTTGTGTTATAAAATATTTGCATGAACATTGTTGTTTTTGTAATTGCACTCTATTAAACGTTTCATGTTCTTTCGAATAAATTATATAGAAGGTAAATAAAACACGTTTGTTTTTCATAAGAAATGTTTTTCTTGGGAAAATTGGGAAAAAACACGTTAAGTTTTTTCACAATTTGTTTGTTGCAAATGGTTTTGGGGTTAAACATACACATTTTTACGTTATTACGTAGCTTTGTTCTCAGGGATCCTAAAAATATACACATTTATATGTTTTTAATACATAAATCAAAAGATATCGTCGTTTTTCCGATTTGCCGCCATTTTTCACCAAAAGTGTGAGCGATCGTGTGGCAAAATCGCTTTTGCGTTGCCTATAGACCGGCTACATAAGCTTAGATATTTAAAACGATGCTACGGCTTTTAGTCGTTCTGAGAGTACAGTACATTTACGTGAGTCATTGAGGAGTATAGTTGCATTTTTAAACCAATTGGAGGATAGACCTTCGGTCACTTTATCCTTGGCTGATTCTGATCAGGCTACTTTGTCGTATGATATATCTACAGATAGAACTTTTAACGCTAAACATTTAATCAGGTCAGTTTTCGTGATTTTTTAGGTGTCTTATTTCGACCTGAACACACACGACGTTGAAATGTGGTTCAACAAGGTAGATAATGCTAAAACTATTAATAAATGACTAAGTGTTCGTCTCCTGTCCGTTACTGCTTGAAAGGTGACGTTAAACAACTTAAGTAACTTAAGGACTGTTTGTAGAAATAAATTAGTACAAAATAAAAACATTGCTGTAAAGTCGGAAACAACAATAGTTTGTGCATGTTGTAAAAAAGCCAGACATCATATAAGTGATTGTTTTGAAAAACAACGATCAATTAACAGTAACGTTAACTTTTGTTTAGAAATAAAGAAATGTATCTAGTCATAATATCTTCTGTTCTTCTGATCTCTCCAACTACCGACCTATCTCCGTTCTGCCTAACCTGAGTAAAATATTTGAAAAAGTTATATTGAATCAAATGTTACTACATTTTAACAAATTAGGATTATTTCATAATAAACAGTTTGGTTTTACAAGGGGTAGATCAACATTTGATGCTGGTGTGGAATTATTGAAGAAAATTTATGAGTGGTGGTAGGGTTCTCAGGATGCAATCGGGGTGTTTTGTGATTTGTCCAAAGCATTCGATTGCGTAAGCCAGGATACGTTGATCAAGAAACTGCGCCATTATGGAATTAGAAATAAGGCACTCGATCTTCTGATTTCATATTTGAATGGAAGAATTCAGAATTTGATATTAATGGTAAAAAATCGACTGGTGCTGCTGTTACGATGGGTGTCCCCCAGGGCTCTATTCTTGGCCCATTTTTGTTCCTTGTATATATTAATGACTTACTTTACTACGTAAGAGACAAACACGAAATTGTATTGTTCTCGGATGACACTTCACTTATATTTAAAGTGAAAAGACAACTGGGTAAGTATGACGAAACGAACAATGCGATTTCAAAAGTTGTACACTGGTTCATTGTAAATAATCTTTTTTTGAATGAAAAAAAAACTAAGTGTATTAAATTTTCAATGCCAAATGTGAGGCAAGTAGATACCAATGAACAACTTAATGGGAACACGTTGGACCTTATAGATTCTACTACGTTTTTAGGAATTACAATTGATAAGAAATTGCAATGGGGCCCACACATTGGTAAACTTGCAATTAGAATAAGCTCAGCAGCGTATGCTGTTAAGAAAATGAGACAATTAACTGATGTTGAAACCGCTAGGATGGTTTATTTTAGTTATTTTCACAGCATCATGTCGTATGGAATTCTTCTCTGGGGGAGTTCTGCCGAAGTCAATACTATATTTATTTTACAAAAGAGAGCCATAAGGGCAATTTATAACCTAGGCCCAAGAGTTTCTCTGAGAGAAAAATTCAAAGAAATCAAAATTCTAACTTTAGCATCCCAGTATATCTTTGAAAATTTAATGTATGTTCACAGAAATTCAAGTTCATTTAAAAGAAATTGTGATATACACGATGTTAATACAAGGAATAAAAATAATCTTGCTGTGCATGTGTCTCGTCTCCACAGAGTAAGCCATTCTTTCATGGGCCTATGTATGCAGTTCTACAATAAACTTCCCAATTATATGAAAGAACTTCCAATCAATAAATTTAAGAAATGTGTTAAATGTAAATTAAATCAAAAGGGTTATTATAACATTGCTGAATATTTAGCAGATAAGACTGCTTTGGATTAATTGTTCCTCATGCCAATCTCTTGTAACATATAATGTATCATTACATAAATTATTGTAATTATATTGTAAACTAAGAAAAAAAGACAAGCCCGCTGAGTTTCTTGCCGGATCTTCTCAGTGTGTGGCCGCGTTCCGATCCGGTGGTAGATTTATTATTATATAGACCCGTCACAAGTGCCCCTTGTAGGTTTATGTGAAATAAAGATGATTTATTATTATTATTTTTATTTTTATTATTATTGATGTAGTAGTTGGTGTAATACAAGGGTATACCGAATACTATATTGATAGATAGTGGTGATTTAGACCTATCTCTTATTTTATTAATTGTTGTTCATGATTCTTCGTGTACAGAAAAGCCCATATCTCGTGAACTTAAAAGTGTGACAAGTACGCTCACTAAGGTTAATATATTTGTAATTCTTATTACACAGTTTGAAGAGGTTTCTCTTGAAGTTGATTTGTTGGTAGTACGTAGTGACTGTATGAACGCCCCTATAATTATAGCTCGTGATGTTTTAAATAAGGATGATGTTGTGTACGTAAACACAAAAGATATTCTAAGACTAACTCAAATTACAGTCCAAGGCAAAAATGTCAACAAATCAGTCGGGTGTGCATTCCATTAAAACTTCCTCAATTAACTGATGATGATTATATTAGATAGCTAACATTCTAAATAATTTTGTTACATTTATGATTTCTGGATAGGTTTCCTTTTTCCGTAGGCCGTATAAGTTATTGATAAATGAAAATTTAAAAGTACGCAAGATCATCAGAGATATGTTAACTAAAAGAAACATTCGTGAATGAGAATCAGCGTATACCAGTCCTATCCTATTGGTGAAGCAAAAGGTCGACTTAGTTGCACTTGTGTTGACTTTTGAGCCCTTAGAAGAATAACTGTCAGATAAAGATAGCCCTTGCCACTAACAGATGATCCCAAATCGCAATATTTGAGTCTAATCTAATCACTGAGGTTCACGTGTTTACTCAGTCACTCACAGTTCACTCAGTCATTCGGTCTTTTGAAGATGGAGCAATCTGTAGGTACAACAAAATCATATTTTATATTATCGATACAGGCCAACAGGAGAACAACCACGCCTTTTATGCTATGTACCAGAAGGACATCGTTCAAACGATGGTTTTATGCGGATTTCGTGAAAAACAATGAGCATATTTGTTACGACAAAACTAAGGCCTTAATTTTATAACATTTCAGTTTCCCGGTTTTCGTTTATTTGTAAAAAACATTTAAGGCGTTGCCTGACGTATTTATATTTATAAAGAATAAGAATTCAAGAAGTATACATATAAAACTAAAAAAATAAGCAAATAATAATTAATCATAAGAAATACCTTCAATTCTATTTACATCTAAAAGTTAATCTGATCCCACAAACTATCGTAGTTTTTCCTACTTTTAGTAAAATATTTGAACAAAATATAAATAGCAAAGTGTTATTGCACATTAACCTATTGCACTTCTTATATAATGAATAATTTGTTTTTACAAGGGGTAGATTAACAGTCGATGCTAGTGTTGAATTATTTAAAAAATTTTATGAAGCCTTTAAGGATTCTCAGGATACACTTGGTGTATTCTGTGATTTTACTTGGTGTGAAGACATTTGAAATTTTTGTATCAAATCTAAGAGCTTTACAGTTACATAATTTAGGCATATAAATATGTATTATAATTCTATACCTATATAAATAATGCCTATCTACCTTGCTGCTCGTAACAGACAAGAATAGATTAAATATTTGTGGTAGAGTGCTTTATAACAATTTGCTCCACCGCTTTATATATTCCTGCCACCATGGAGACAGTGTAAGGTACAGTTTTGTTCCGGTCCGGAAGATAGGGTAGCCAGTAGAATTGTATGAGAGGCTTATCGTTCTGTATCTGTATATACCTGTATCTTCTATCTATTGGCCATAGTTATGTCTAGCATTAGAGCATGTTTTATTTATTTTTGGGTTGGTGTGAAATCATAATCGAATAATGAATAGGTCAGAATAAAAATATGCTGTTTTTTTTGGAGATTTCAAACTAACGAAAGTAATAAGTACTGTACTTACCTGCATGGTTCAAGGCTTCTTCCAAAGTCAGTTGCTCCTTTCTGCTCATTTTGACTGAATAAATGGTTCTTGAGATGTTATTTGTAATTAGTTATATTCATTTGTTATTGGAATAGGTACTACTTACACCGATGTTGTTTTATAAATATAATACCTCAACTATTTAGCTACAATAATTTAGGAAAAATCTTTTTCACTTTTCACGTTTCAAACAGCAAAAATTTAAGGTCTTTAAAAATCCAGACTAAATGTAACAAGTGTTTTCCTGTTTATTTGGCGTTATCATCACCAAAAAAAGGCAAAAGGGTACACCAAGGTTGCTTTTTTTTCAGCTTAAGACTTTACCGTCGGAGAGAAAATTTAAAAACGTGGACAAGTAGAATTGCTATTCTGAATTAAAATACACTTTAAAATTAAACAAAGCTCTAAAACAAGGAAAACTTCAACCAACTAATATTAATTAAAAGCGAAAATAAGGACCGCACGATGATTTAAATATCAATTTGTTTCAACAAGGTCATGATCCGCACATTATTAGCAATCAGTGATAAATATACTAATGTTAATTTTTAAAAAATATCGTACCAGAAATTATCTGTTTAGATAGTGATAAATGTCACAACGTATACTAAATTTTATGTAATTTGATTACAATTCTAGCTTACAAATTTTGTGCACACCACTACTTTAATTTGAATTTTTCCCGTTTTGGCTGAATGAAAACTCTTATAAGTGATAAGCTCACTCTATCTATTGTTGCTTCGTGCTTCAAGCCAGTAGTAGATCTTCAAAGGTGGTTTAAAATTCTGACTTAAAGATAGCAACGTACTAGCAACATTTATGCTGTAAATTGTGTTCTATTTATAATAATGGAAGGCTAACAAGCAGACGGATTTCCTGATGGTAAGAAATTCACGCCGCCTAGAGACACCAAAGATGATGATGGTGCATTGCCAACTTGAGTTTGGGATGTTAGGCCTCGAGCAATAGTAAGTTTACCGGCTACCTTACCCTCCGAACCGGAACACGTCAACGCCAAGCATGGCGGCATTATGTTGGCAAGAATATGTAAGGCGGTGGTACTAATCCGGCGAGTCGCTGCAAAACCCTACCACCTAGTAGGATGTCCAGGTGTTAGTGACAGCAAGCCTATGCCTAAGCCGAACCAACACGGGGAAAATTAGTAATATGGACCCCTATTTACACAGAGGTCACTTTTTTATCAAGTACCTATAAACTTTTTGTGAAATTCTATCAATTAATAAGGTACAAACAAGTACCTTTTCGGGTTTTGGTTTATTACTCAAAGATAGACCTATATTAGAGTTTTTTTTTTAAATAATTTAAATTAAATAAAGTAATGAAATTTAGATCTTTGCCTGTAGTTGCCATCGCACAGTACCTTTGGTGTTAATAGTATAATATAGTTTTTTAATGTTTAAGATATCAACCTGCAATTCTACTATTCCACCCCTCATGAAAATAAAAAAAATCCCCACCAAACGTATCCGTAAATTGTAGCAAAGAACCATCTTGATCACGTCAGCATTCAAACAAGGAAAACCGCGTCAAAATCGGTCCAATCGGAGCAAGCACAGACGCACCCACGTGAGCACGCAGTGACTCAATCCAAAACAGATATCCTTCATTTCCATCAGGGGTTTAAATGATCTTTTTCGGGAAATCGAAGTTGAAAAATGAAAACACCAATGCTTTCAAAAGAAATATATTTATATGTACACAATATAACCATACTTAAAATATTTTTCCAGTCTTACAAAGAGTATTTATTTTCACTTTATAATTAACATACAGTACTAGGTACTATTTAAATTATGCGCTTCGGCTTTACATTTTTTACTCTTTTCACAACTAATACTTTTATTTTTAAATTGGCTGACCTTATCTAAATTTAAGCGAAATGATTAATTATGTGTAACAACAACTGCTAGTGATTACCAATTGGCCAAAATAAATTTTAATATCTTGTTGATAAGAACGCCATCTTCATTTCTCAAAACCAACAACTTTGTTTCCAAACTCCTTAGTGCGCCATCTGTGATCTTTCATCGTTATCATCAATATATTTGTTTGTGTGTGTCGAATACGTGGTAGTACGGGTAATGTTTTATTTATTGATTTAATGTACTTCATAAGCATTATTATTGAAAAATATTAGCGTTCTGCACTTCTCCTACACATAAACTATAAGTGTGCCAAATTTTATGCTCCTGCGTCCGCGCAATTTTCGTAAAAAGGGGTCCAAAGTTTTGCCATCACGTATTAATATATAGATTATAGATATTTTTAAAATACGTTCGGATTTCCGAAGCTTGACGAATATAGCCGAAGTGCATAATTTAAATAGTACTACTTTACATTATTGTGACACCATATTAAATTATTGGCAATGCATCAATATTCTTTTCAACCGACAAAAAAATGAAACATTTCATTCCATTTTTCTTTCTACTTCCTATTTCTTTTCCGCAGGTAATAAATACATTTGTTTTTTATACGAGTATAAGCCCACGTAAAACGTTCTATAGAGTAGTTTGATTTTTATATTTATTTTTAATTTGTATAGTATATCCCTAAGATGGTCCCATATTTTTTTATGGCATCTGTTTAAGCGGTTTTCGAGATACAGGTATTTACTTAATAACACAAATTGATCGGTCCACGTCAACAACATACATTATAATTGAATTGAATTTTGTAAATCTTTACTGAGATTGAATTATAATTATTAATAATTCTCCAATTCATAAAGATACAGAATTATCTGTCTGGTCTGTCTGGTCTAGTCTGGGTGTTTATTAAATTTAAACTAACATTTATTTCAGCATTTCAGTGTTCTGGTATCATAACACAATCACATAATTTGCTTACTTTGGGGTTAGATCAATCTGTATGATTTTTGTCGGCTTGTTTTACTTCAAATCAAGTTTCACGAGTTACATGTATGACCGTAAATGAAAAATTATTACTTCATTAATTAAACTAGGATTTCCCAACGGATCCTCTATATTTATATCGCGTTATACAATTTCATTGTAAAACCTTCGTCAAGAACTCAAAAACAAAAATAATAAAAAAAATTATATCATTTATACAAAGCAAAACACTTATTACTACACAGTCCAATATAAAAAATAGTGAGGTGACGCAAAGAAACCTTAGGGCTTTCATAAGTAATAAAGTCAGGGTCTCATGTATATACAATATAATGAAAGTTGAGATAAAACATTAATTTACAGCCTTGACGATTATTTCTATTTTCTATAAATAAGCTACTTATATTCTACTGACTTCTAATTTTGGCGGTTTTGCAATCCGATCATTGACTAGAAAAGCAGCAACAATGGCTGATGCTGAAACATGAAACAAAGTTATCATAACCGGTACACATCGAAACTTTTTTTTCAAATGACTGAATGCTTATAGCAAATTTGAAAAAAAGATACACCCAAATGAAAAGGTTAATTAGAATAATCCTAATAAAGCAAATCAACATCTCTGTATGTTTACTTACATGCAAATATTGCTGAGAACAAATAGAATCCAGCTTCACAATTATTCTCCAATAAAAAGTTGAGAATTTGTATAGAAATAAACGTGCTGATGCGTGTCCCGGTGGTTGTGAACGCCGTTGCCAATGCTCTGTAAGATAAGTTTACGGAGTTGAGACATGATACATTTTGAAGTAAAACTTCTTTATTGAATTTTTCTGTCATACGTTAGGCTCCACAAAAAAAAACTTTTTTATGTTGTCGACGCCATACTGATTTTCGATTCGAAGCCCGGTTTAGCCACGGTAATATAAGGTAATATAATGTAGCTGTGAGAAAGCTTTATGATCTTGTGATCTTCGGAAGCGTGCTTGAACTTAAAACGCTTTTCCAATTATGCTCCTCAAAAAATTATGGTATTAAGAAGAAGTTTCACTTCTTATGTACTAATACACACATATATTTATGGCAATAAACAACGAGCGGGCGTACTGTTCCCCTGATAGTAAGAGATGACCGTGGCATATAGAGAACATAAATGTTACAGGTGCGTCGCTATCCTGAACAGCTGCCTATCTGTCTTATAACATAAATATGTGGTCATTCACTGATCCCTTTATTAGGGAATATGTAATAAAACACTGATATCTTTACTTGTAAGATATCTTACATCACTGATATCTTTATTAGGAAGCTATCTTATATCATGGATATCTTTATTAGGAAGCTATCTCATATCATTGATATCATTGTTAGGAAGATATCTTTATCACTGATGTCGTATGTTAGGAAAATGTTATCTTATATCACTGATAACTTTATTAGGAAGCTATCTTGTATCACGGATATTTTTATTAGGAAGCTATCGCATATTATTTATATCATTATTAGGAGGATATCTTTATCACTGATGCAGTATGTTATGAAGGTATTATCTTATATTACTGATATCTTTATTAGGAAGCTATCTTATATCACGGATATCTTTATTAGGAAGCTATCTTATATCACAGACATCACTATTAGGAAGATATCTTATATCACCGATATCTATAATATTTATAAGGAAGACTAAAATGATTTATGCTTACTATATTTAATTGGTTTTTTCATAATTTTTAATAGATTAGTAGACTTCCCACTCATCACATTTTGAACTAAGTATCATAAACACTAAGTAAGTTAATCGTAGATTCCCTGGTTGTGCTTCTACTTACATCTTCAGCGATAAGTTCGTGAAGATACTTATATTTTTATAAGTCATCGTAAGGTAATAAGATAAATTTAATGGTGCTAATAAATATTTATAACGGCCCTATTAAGACACACAGATTAAAGTATTTCAAGGTTCAACCTGGTATAGTCTTTATTTTAATGTGATACACACTTTGATGTCAACCAAACTTTACTCTTATCTTAGTCTTAGTTTATTTAAAAAAGAAAGAGTCAAGTTGAAAACCTCTTTCTTTTTAGGAAACGGTTACTAAGACACAGATTGTATACACCAAATGTCGAAATAATATACATTCATCAGCTGCCCTACCCTACAAATCGGAACACGATAGTGGCAAGCATAGTGAAACAGAGCGCTGAGATGGCATCAGTACGTAATATCTAATACTGTGGTACCGAATTCTTGCTCAGTCACAGTTAAAGGCTTTCTCGTCTATAGGCACCATTTGCCAAACCGCGATTGCAAGTCTATCAGCTACGTTAATCTCCAGCACAAAACATCGAAACACTAGAACACACTACACATACTAGTGGCCGCCCAGTTGTCGAAATTCGACTATAACAAGTTTTAATATATTTTTGATAAGAACGCCATCTCCACCATCTCTATATGAAAGATTTAAGATCACAGATGGCGTGCAAAATATATTTATAATAATTTGAAACAAAGTAGTTGGTCTTGACAAATGAAGATGGCGTTCTTATCAAAAAGATAAATAACAATAGAAACCTAACAATCTTTGAACATTATTTTCTAATAATTTATAATGAATAACTTGTAATTAAAATTTATTATGGTCGAATTTCTACCACTGGACGACCACTAGTAATTATAAACCTACCTCAAATAAGTAGGATAGGAAGCAACAACAATTGCTGTATACAAGCCCAGTACAACAAATCCAATGAGGAATATGCAGAAGACGACGGCAGAACCGATTGCGTTTGGAATAAAATTCACCACTATGCCTGATAGCCCGCATACTCCTGTTACCACCATAACCATATTGCGCCGCCCAACTCGGTCAATTATCTGAAATATACAAATATTTAGAAGGATGGTATACCACATTATTTTTCTGAGGCTTTGCTCCTCTTTCTTAATTCTTATAATTTTTGAACAGTTGGTAACATGAAATTTCTTTTATAAACATGGCTTTCGATAGTTTTTCACGACTACTTTGCCAATGTCAAGTTACTTAATTCTTATACAATATACGAGTACAGTCATTAGTCACTAAGTACAAAGTCATGTCAGGTCAGGGTCTTGAGTAAAGCGGTGGCTTCGTTACTCAAGCTCATGTAGTGAGATTTGACGGCAGCGAGGAAATAGACGATACACTAATTTCTTCATGATTATTTCATTTGTTCACTTTCACTGAACAAAATTAATTTAATTTCCACCTAAATTAACCAATTTCACTCAATATAAACACGAAATTGAATAATAATGAAAAAATTACGAAAATTAATTATAACCATTCACGATGGCGCCAAAACTCCCTTTATTTGTTTTCTAACTGTATTCGTAAAAAAAGGTTAAATATTCGATTCCTTTAATTTTTAAAGTATGATTATCAATTTTTCCGCGATTTGTAAACATATTTTAAATCTTTTTTAGATAAAATAGCATACTACCAAGGTGGTATCATTTCTGCAAAAGGGGATCTGATTAAGAAACCCAGGAAAATCGAGGAAAATACTGATTCGTTGTGTATGTAGATGACGTACTTATTAAAATCAAAGTCAGTTTTTGTACCGCTGTAACTTAATAATCATTTTTTTATTAATCGCCTCTGTGGTCTAGCGGTCCGGGTGTTGGACTTGACTACATGAGGTCCCGGGTTCGAATCCCGGGTCGGCCAACAAAAAGAAAAATTGGATTTTTCCAA
>NJDC01000704.1:423692-439134 GCA_002245475.1 Calephelis virginiensis | reverse complement strand
ATTTTTGAATTAATTTTAAATGCAGTCATAAGTCTCTTACATTAATAATAAGAATTTTTTGAACTAAAACATAATGTATATGAGTATAAAAATTAATGATTTTGCATAAAAATGAGAATATTTTTTTAAATGTATCTATTTTTGTTTGACTCGTTTTCCAAAATAAGTGTTATTTTTTATTTATTTATTGTATTAAAATTTAATTACAAATTATGTACATTACGACCTCGCTTTAAAAAACCTCACGAAGGTTTCATAGTTCAAATTAGTAAATAGTAATCTGCACTAAACGAATTGTAATCTATTTTAATAGGATATTTTTAAAATTACAAACATTGAACAAATTTATTGACAGCCTCATTTGTCGAAGAGGCTCCACCGACCAATTGCGAGGCTCGGGTTCGACTCCCGACGGGGGCAGGCATTTGTGTGATCAACATTTAGATATTTGCATTTCCGGGTCTGGGTGTTTATTAAATTTATTCTGGTAGGTATCTATTTAAGAAAAATCTATGTCTTAGAATCGTCTATCGACTAACATTCATAACACAATTCGCTTACTTTTAGGTTAGATTAAATTTGTGCAACTTGTTTAAATATATTAAAAAGTATCTTCACGCCCATATCCCCGAAACGGTAGGCAGAGACACAACCAGGGCACCCACGACTAGCCGATGACACTAAGTCCCACAATGTGATAGGTGGCAAGCCTATCCCCAACAGGGCACATATATCCAATCCCGAGTAACTTTTTTTTTATTAGAAAATTGGATAAACCAAATGTTCTTTTTGTTGCCCGACCCGGAATTCGAACCCGGGACCTCATGCAGTCAAGTCCAACAACTGAACCGCTAGACCACAGAGGCGATTAATTACATGTAATATGTCAAGTTTTTGTATATAGCAACACATTGTAAACAGTTTGATGATTCATTACTGACTCTATGCTGTATGAACCTTTGACGCTTAGATTTGTGGTTTCAAAACTTTAGCGAACGTCGTCAGGGTTTGGCAAAAATATTTTTGTAACTTATTGTTGGCAATTAAGTTGATGGGGTGAAAATTGCAATTAGTATATAGTAATTGATGGATAATTAGTGATATATGCATTTAGTAATAGATGTTGCCAATGCTATGCCTGCTTATTAAACTTGTTTAAGTATCCCGCAGGAGTACACTGAAATCTCGGGTTGAAAATTAGCTATACCTCCTGTTTCTTGGCTTAAAAAAATATACCATAACATCGCTCTATTGCGAAGTGAAAACAGGAGAAACATTGAAAAAAGTAGGGTTAGTTTTTGCTCTGGTTTATATGAAAAGGTTTTCAATTTATATTCAAAAGTGAAAATGAGATATGTTTCAGTGAAATCCCGTTGCTTTAAATTTTAAGAAACCTGACATCCGTAAATGGCGAAATGAAAGAATATCAGGCAACCTAAGATCGGAATCCTTTTTCTATTGATCTACTTGAAAATAAGCAGCTTGTTTCATCTTTATGTGTTAAGTCTTAGATTAACACGGAATGTGATAGAATTGTGAAATGTCACTTACATTAGGAGGGGCATGAATGGCGGACCGAAGAATGCCGCACAGCGTGAGATCGGTGCCCTCACCGGTTTCCACGATCCGGGCGAACTGGTTTGCGATTGTCGGCAGCCAGATCATGAAAGCTCCCACTCTATAATAAATCCCATGCATAAATATTATGAGAAAGTTGTAAAAATACTTGAATATTTTTGTTATATTTACGTTAGAGTCAGGTTCAAACCAGTTCTGCAAACAAAATTTATTCTGTATGTAATTTGATTAGCTATGAACTTCCATATCATTTCCATAGCAAACTTCTGCCGTGATAGAAATATCACTTACTTGATAATAATATAAATTGTCTGTCAAACTAACAAACAGACCATAATTAAATAAAAATGATAGTTTTTGTAGCAAAAACATCTATTTCTACATTTATTCTAGACATCTATTTATTTCGACATTAATTTTCATCAAAACAGACGTACCAAAAACAACTAAAACTTTATTTTAGTATAATAATAACAAATTATTATTAATAATAATAATAAAAGTCTTTATTATCTTTGAAGTGGTGTACATGAAAGGTCTTATGTTATATATTTTACAATTTCACCTACTTCACCAGTGAAACTGGTATGCAAATTCTACAACAATATTGCAAGTAAATAATAAATAAATCATATCAAAATTAACTAACTTATAATGTAAT
Organism: Calephelis virginiensis; assembly: GCA_002245475.1. NCBI lineage: Eukaryota > Metazoa > Arthropoda > Insecta > Lepidoptera > Riodinidae > Calephelis > Calephelis virginiensis. Next base: position 436,895 of record NJDC01000704.1, on the reverse strand, counting down.
AAATGTAAACTAATAATAAAATAATATTTTTTCTTATACATTTATAATTTTGTTAATTTGAATAACGATTACAAAAAATTTAATACGAGTTTAACAACTAAAAATATTTATACGAAGTCAATGATTAAAAATAATTCCCAAGACATAACAAAACAAAAAAAAATATAAATACCATTTCATTAATTACACCATTCTATTATAATTATTTGATTAAATAATTAAAATATGTACTACACTATGTAAAATAACTAGCTGTTACCAGCGGCTTTGTTCGCGTGCCAGCTGACTGCCAGCTTACTGCCACACGAGAAAAGCTGCGTGTATATATTTACTGATTATAGCCCACTAATAAGGTCTTTCATACAAATTTTCAACCCCCATTCAACCCCGTTAGGGGTAGAATTTCCAAAAACGCTTAAATACGTATGTACTCATTTTTAATAAGTAGCCCAAAAATAAAGTTGTTGTTTCGAACGGTCTTCCATACAAAAACTTTCAACCCCTATTTCAACCCTTTAAGGGTAGAATTTTCAAAATCCATCCTTAATGGGTGTCTATTCAAAAACGATCCTAATTCAAAAAATATGGCTGTAACTTTGACAGTTTTTGCCCGGCGATGATGAATCATTCGGTCAGGACATGTTATTTTATAAGTATCTATAGATCAAAGGGTTCAAAAGAACTGTAAATTGTATTTTCCCAGTGTTCGTCCATCTTCCTTCCTACCAGATAGCTTGTAAGAGATACGGAAAGGTTTTTATCATCTGGTCGTTGTCAACAAAATTACTAGTAATAGTGTGCCGTGCTATACTTGTTCGGAACGTGGTCCATCGCCTTATCTATTCTTGTCGTCATAATCACAGTTTCATGTTCCGACTCCGACATGTTGCATGATAGGCCCCGGCCACAAGACAGCGACACTTACAACATATATTGTGCCTAACACCACGGTTTTTTTTTTCTTACCATCAGAAAGCAGTATGCTTGTTGTAGTACAATATGTTATCACATATAAAAGTATTAAAAAAACACTCAACTGTTGAAACACGAAGAGCAATGTAATGAGTATTGTATTTTTCAGCAGTGGCTGCTTAAATATGGGGACAATTTGTTCCTTGGCCGTGGTTGGTCCAGTTTTCTGCACATCATCCATCACAATACCCTCTACCTGAAAGGGAAAACTAAAATAATAATTATTGTCTAATATATTAAACGCTTGAATTATTATGTTAAACGAACGGGACCATCTCAGAAGTACACTCTTTCAAATAAAAAAAAATTAAAATCGTTTCAGAAATGATGGAGAAATTGATTAAATATCAAAAAATATAGGTATCGAACATATTAATGTCCTCCTTCCTCCTTTTTTTGAGTTGGTTAAAAGCAGACATTTACCCTTAAAGATTCTCCAGTTCGAACATTCATCTTATGTATCTTTCGCAAAACCGTTAATGCTTCCATCTCCTTCCCTTTCGCAAAGAGGAATTTAGGGGATTCGTGCATGAAGTAGAGCCACACTGCTGAACATAAGCTAGGTATGGAGTAAACCATCATCAGCGTCCGCCAAGAGTTCCAGTTGATACCCAGAGATGATAAGTAGTAGGAGAAGGTCAGGGGTATTATTGGAATAGCTAGCACTGAAAAAAGAAAGAAAATAGTTATTGACAGACTAAAACTCGCCACACATCATTAACAAAAAAAACTAGAAATCCAACCTAACCCTAAGCATAAGCAACTTAAATAAAGGACAAAAAAGGTGATATTAAATATTAAAAGGTGGTAATAAGATATAAAAACAGAGTGTGGTGACATGAGTCCTCCAAGAAAAAGCTTAGTATTTGTGGAGGCCAATTCTACCTCAACACTGACTAAATTTTTTTAAGAAAAAGATAGCGTACAGCTATCTTTTTCCAATGAAACAAAAGAAATATTTTGTTTTTTTTTAAACTTTTTTTTTCCTTATCTACATTAATATGTAAATCGCATTTTGGAAACATTTAAGTTTGAGTTGAACTCTTATATACAACTAACCTGCGTTGTAACAACCTTTCTACAACACCTGTGTTCTTACAATGTAAGTTACAATGTCATGTTTTACTGGAAGATATCTCTCAAGGAGATAAGTACCCTAATGTAAATACTAATATATTGTAAGTATTTAGAATGTACATGAAGATAAATAAATGAAAGAGATGGAACATTTTAGACATAAATTAGTTCGGGTGTATTAACTGATGAAGTTTTCTAAAGAGAAGATTAAATGTTACATACAAACTGAACCTAACAGGCTAACAGTGCTAAACGTGTTTTGTCTCTTTTGGTTACTTTCTTTGGAAGAAGATAGCGATAGCTTAAAATGTAATCAGGGCACTGTAGAGTTATTACTATTATCACCATCATTTATGTTGTCTTATATCCTATAAACGAAAGTCAGTTTTTGTCACTAGCGCCGCAATGATGATTAGGAATTAGAGATCGGCGATAACTCGCACGGTTTGGTACCATCTTCTTACCAAATACTACTGCCATAGCGTCAGGTCTCCGTTGGATTTTAGTTTTGGAGAACCCGATAAATTTATGGAAGAAGTTGAACATCGTATTGTTAGGTTAGAAACTTTACTATCGTCTCATTATCACTTTTCATTATAGCCAATCTAAATTTCTTACCAACTGAAGATTCGTCTTATTAGCCTTCCAATTTAACAAAAAATGCAAAACCTATATAAAGATGAAAACACAAATTATTAACAATTGTATTTTCCACAATATATTTTATTATTTCCTTTTAGTCAACTGGTTTTGCTATATATGCTTAATTAACTTAATTTAACTTTTGTTAAATAATGTTTTTATTCTGAAATATATTGAAACCTAGCTGACAAGTGATATTATTCTACCTGACATGATGCCTGGTGACATGAGGAAAATACTGGTCACCAATAGAACCAGCATGTTTCTTTTCACCATCGGGACACTTTCGCTTAACAACGTCATCACCAGCGGGTACTGGCCAGCTGCTCTGAAAAACATCGTAATTCATCATAATCCCATATACTCGAATGAAATAAATATCACAGTAAATTTACGAATTCTACTTCTATGTATTAAGGATAAAACATTTCTGAATCATTAGGATCATAATTTACTATTTCACAGTGAAGAACAGCGCACTCTGTTAGAGCGCTGTTACATTTAAAGTGAAAAGACAATTAGGTAAGTATGACGAAGTAAACAATGCGATAATAATAAAACTTCTTCAGGTTCTGCGGATACGATTGGCGTACCGCAAGGCTCCATTCTTGGTCCTTTTTTTTTTCTTATATAAATGACTTACCTTATCATATAATGGATATCCACGATATTGTATTGTTCGCGGATGACACTTCACTTATATTTAAAGTGAAAAGACAATTAGGTAAGTATGACAAAGTGAACAATGCGATATCCAAAGTTGTACATTGGTTCACAGTTAACAATCTTCTTTTAAATGGTCATAAAACCAAGTGTATTAGATTTTCAACGCCCAATGTTAGGCTAATAGATTCCAATGTTCAACTAAATGGATCTAAACTGAATCTGGTTGAATCCACTGTGTTTTTAGAGACAACAATTGATAATAAATTAGAATGGGGCCTTCATATTTAGAAACTGGCAAAAAGGCTTAGTTCGGCAGCGCTTGCAGTTAAAAAAATAAGAACAGAAGAAAGAAGAAGAAAGGCTATTATGAGGTCTCAGAGTATTTGGAAGACGAACACGCTTGGGAATATAGATATCAATCTCGCACGGCTTACTTAAAACTCAATCTACGTTTCGCTTCGTAGCCGAAGCATCATCAGGAGAATTCGACTACACTCCAGGTCAAACAGATACAGTATCTGTGTGTATTGTTGGTGCTAACAAAACAGTTTAGTGTTGTCTGGAGCTGGATATATTTGGGAGTTCTAGCTTCAGGTAAGTCCAATTCTTCATAGCGCACTATTTTGCCTGTTTTGTCACGCCATATAATACGTATACATTTTTTGGCGGGAAATTGCTAATTAAATAATTTTATTTGGATTTAAGTATGGATTTCCGCAAAGTAATGCCTTCTTCTATTAATTTTCTTAATACATTAGATTTTTGTTAGGAGTGGAACTTCCAGTGCTAATATAGCTTCATGGTATGAGACAACTGTCCAAGATATTATAGGTGCGTCACTGTTTCTTGACCGGATTATTGGGCCTGATAAGCAAATTTACCGGCCACCCTACTCTTCGGACTGGAATGTAATACCGTCCTTGGTGGTAATTCTGCTGTTCACAAACTAAACTTATTTTAGATGCATGATATCTTTTTCAAATGAAACAAAAACGAAAGAGATGGAACGTTTTAGACATGTCAAATTAGTCCCAAAGACGTCAAATTGTGATGTTTTAATCAACGTTTTCCTAGTGATCGATTAAACGTCTGTAGAATTGACGTGGACGGTCTAATTTAACAGCACTAAAAGTGTTTTGTTTCTTTTTGTTACTTTCGTTGCAAGAAGAGAAATTTTAAATTATCGCTGCCTTCTTTCAACGAAAGCAACAAAAAGAGACAAAACACTTTTAGTGTTGTCAAAGTAAAGTAGCCTGGTCTGTGATACGCCTGGATGGACTATTCTTACACCAAAAAAATCTAATAATTATACTGCGATATCTAATATATTTTAAATGACATAATGAAAATAAACTATAGTTGTTTATGAGATATGCCATAATAAAGTATCTTGCATACATACAATCATACGCTTGACAATCATATTCGCTTTCTTGCGAATGATTTATTCTTTTGCGGTCTGACTGCATTAACAAAATGAGCTTTCGATACTCATCCATAATCGATAATCGTAATGTTAATAAATATGTGGTATGTGTGTAGTAATTTGAACATACTAGCTGTTGCCTGCGGCGTTGCCCGCTAGGTTAATGGTCTCATAGGAAACTCTTTTGAGATAAAAACTATCTTATGTGTTAATCCAAGTTACCCCCTTATTAATAAGCACGAAGTAAAGTACTCCAAGGTTCAACCTCGTATTATGGTGTTTATTACTATGTGATACAGACTATAATATCAACTCAATTTTACTCCTACGTTAGTCCGTGTTTAATAATAAGACGGAATGTATATCCCAAATTTCATGAAAATCATTTTAGCAGTTTTTGCGTGAAGGAGTAACAAACAAACAAACATACAAACATTCGCATTTATAATATTAGCATCTCGTATAGAATCACAGAAATGTATCATTAAATTTACTTACTAAAAATAACTGTCCGTTCTCTGACTTAAGAACGTTTGTCCTCATGGATCATAGAAAAAACAGTAAAGAAAAGTATCTTTACGCCCATATCCCCGCAGAGGTAGTCAGAGGCAGAACTAAGGCACCCACGGCTGGCAGAAGACACTAAGCCCCACAATGTGATAGGTGGCAAGCCTATCTTCAACCGGGCACATATCCAATCTTGATCAACGTTTTTTTATTAGAACAACAAAAAGAAACAAAAAGGAAATTGGAAAACCCCAATTTTCTTTTTGTTGCCCGACCCGGGCTTCGAACCCGTGACCTCATGCAGTCAAATCCAACAACTGAACCGCTAGACCACAGACAAAATATCTTCTACTATATCCAGAAAATAGTGAAATACTTACAACACTGTAGCAAGAAACTGCAAACACATCAGCATGATCCAGTTGACCGATATACTGGCGAGTGCGTTCACGGCAGACGAAGATATCAAGGAGATGAACAATGTCGGCTTTCTGCCGAAGATGTCTGCCAAATATCCCCAAACCACAGCTCCCAGGATCAAACCTTACAAGTATATTTAAAGAATGTGAGGTACAATATATATCATTAGTATATTTAATTGATTATATATAGTAAATTACATACAGGGAAAACCGTTTCCCCGGTACGATAGGGTACAACTAGGTCACCCACAATTAGCCAAAAGTACTTAATCCCACATGTGATGTGATGATACTCGTCGGTGACAAACATATTGCCAGCCAATTAATCCAATCTTGAACAATATTGTTTTTATTGACCACCGATGCAAAAAGTATTTAAGTTCCCGATCTGGGAAACTAATCTGGGAACTTATGTAGTCATTACCAATACGACAAATAACGAGTGTATCCCATATGGCCCGGCGACTTGGGAAAAAGAGTATTAATTGCCCCGGTGATATGTTTGCCCCCGTGTTGGTCCGGGCTTCTTTGCAGAATAGACCCTCTGCATTCCTGCCTGGCAACTTGTAAAAGGCGAGCATAGGCTTACCGTCATTAGCACCGTGACATCCTACTAGGTGGTAGAGTTTCGCAGCGACTCGCCCGGATTGGTACCACCGCCTTACCTATTCCTGCCGCCATAACATCATGACGTGTTCCGGTTTGGAGGGTAAGGTAGACGGTAAACTGACTTTTGCTCGAGGCCTAACATCCCCGCCTCAGGTTGCCAACGCACCATTACCACCTTTAGTGTCTCTAGGCGGCGTGAATTTCTTACCATCAGGAAATCCGTTGTTTGCCTTCCATTATCATTAAAAAAAAAATCAAATGACCCAAATTAAGTGCCATCATCCCCCGTCATGTGAGAGAATAGACGAAAGGTACGCCTCGTAATTTGTGAAATACTGAACGTATGCATCTATGAAAGAGATTGAACTTATAAATTAAACTGCTTAGTATACAATAATCAATAATAGGAACAGATTTCTTGTAAATAGATTTTTTTGCCGGACCAAGTCACCGGGCCAGATGGGATACACTTCAAATAACATTAAGAGAAATAGATGTTAATAAGTAAAACTAATAAACTAAAATTTCTTCTCTTCGATTACCAAGTCATTTTAACTGATGTTGCTTTATGACATTCGATATCTTTTAATGATTCGAGAGTTCAGCTACAGAGTTTGTCTACTTTTGCGCATCTTAGTGCGGCTAAAGAAATCTGCATGTCAGATATATCTACAGTTAGAGATAGGCATTCTAGAATCTAGGGTTTTATTTGATAGTTTTGTTAATTATTGAAAAGATGTGAAAAAGCGTTATCTCACATTTTGGAATATTGGTATCGGCTGTTAGATCTTTCATGAATTGCTAAATAATAATAAATAATAGTATCTTCACGCCCATAGGCAGAGGGCACATATCCAATCCCGGGCAACATTATTTTTATTAGAAGATTTAGATTATTTTTTTGTAGCCCGACCCGGGAATTGAACCCGGGACCTGAAAAAGGCAAGAACGCTAGACCACAGAGGCGATCAAATAAATATGAAACAAATGTTTTTAATTTAGTAATTTATTGAAAAATGTGTAAAATGGTAATCTTAGGTTACTGAAATCGGCTGTTAAATCTATCATTAATTGCTGAACAGGTTAGAATAGTCTGTTCCAAAAGGATTTACGAATCTGATTTTTTCTATCTAAATTTTTTACCACATTGTAAGACTTAATGTCTAATGTCTTCGGCTAGTCGTGGGTGCCCTTCTAGTGCCTCTGTCTACGTCTTCGGAGATATGGGCGTGAAGATAAATTTACATATAGTGACTCTACTATTTAAGACTAGACACAATCCAAGAAACTGAACATTTTTAAAATTGATCTAGTAGTTATTGAATTATAGTGTTGAAACGAGCCCGTGGGTTGCACACTCAATAAAAACACATAACAATTCTGAGAACGTTAGTGCAATGTGCTTGTTTATAATATTTTAATTGTTCTCTTAAGTATGTACTAAGTACTTATTTACCTTGGCAGAAAGAAAATGAGTAATGGCCTGTATCTAAAAAAAAACAAAGTGTCATTTTATTACTGCGCCCTGCGGTCGCCTGTTTTGAACCCAATAGGTACCTGCAGGCCATGTAATGTAAATTAAAAAAAATCAACCGTATAGGTGACAGTGCTATTTTTCCACGTGACGTAAGCTGTCATTATAAACCAAAAACTACAAGTAAAGAAACCAAAAAGTTCATCTAAATGTCAAGATTTGTTAAATTTTGATTGACGCAAAAGTCAAAATGAAAATTGTTAAATTTTCAAATTATTGAAATCAGTTAAAAAATGTTGCATTGATTTAATTCGCCTCTTTAAATATACGAAAGCATAATGTTCTCGTTTTGTTAAGTATTTTATTACCCGCCACATAAAAATTGTGCTTTATAACCTTGTGCAATAGTTTGGTAAAAACCTGAAAATTTGTTCTGGGCATCAGACTTCTACCGTTGAACCACAAGAAACAGGTAATTACATTTTAAAACTACTACTACAGATAGTATAACTATTACATATACACAAGTAAGCATGGGCATTAACAAAAATCGATGTCTTAAATTACCTACCTAACTTTATCTCTACACACCTATTCTGCCCTTCCCGTGGGAGTTAGCAAATGTTGCAAACAGATTTGTTATTATTATTTAGTTAAAAGAGTAATATGTTTTTAGATGATGAGGCAGCTACTTCACTTCAAGAAAACATGACATTGATCATTCGTATACCCTGACCGTTCACTACCGCTTCAATAAAATTGTTGATACTTAAATGATAAGGTATGTATAAGTTTTGTTTAATTGTTGTGCATAGTTTGTACTTGAAACTCGCACTCGTACTCTGTCGCCTCTGTAGTCTAGTGATCTCGGGTAAGATTCGACTATATCAATATGTGTATATGTGTTCAATTTCAAAAATAAAAGCAACATTGCCCGGGACTGAACATGTGCCCGGTTGCCGATAGGCTTGCCATCTGTTACATTGTGAGACTTAGATCTTCAGTTAGTCGTGCAAGAGCTCCCACAGACGCGTTACCGCCCGCAAGTAATAACTACGCTCTTTTGTTGTAAAGTCCCAGGTTTGTAATGCATTTGGTAATAATACCGTTATAACTGGTTCTACGAAAGTGTAGTAGGTGATAAGAAATGTCTTCAGAATAACAAGGTGCTAAATATCAATGTGATGTGCACACACAAATCTTTTAATTTTGACGCAATGCTCGATGATGAAACTCAACGGAAGATATTGAGTCCTCCAATGTCTCAATTTTGACTTTATCAAAGAGCGTTCGTTAATTTAATATTATTTTCAGGTCATGGAAAACTCGGGTGTGCAGAGCAACTCGGTAGCAGCAGCATTGTGCTAGACATCATGTTACATTTACAATTATGTATTGCATTATTGAAATTTCTTTGATAGAAAATAAATAAAATGTGAATAAAATCATTGATTTTTTTATTATAAAAGTCACATTGAAAATTAGTAATAACGTGGAATAGCCTGCCTGCTTTTTTCATTTTAAAACTTGGCTGTATAGATAACTTCTCAGCTTCTTCGGCTTACTTGCAATTAAAAAAAGAAATACAAATGTTAGATGTCGCGTTCAATTCTAGCATACGGTTGAACGCAAATGTTCCCCGGATGGCGGTCTGAACGTATAGTTCTCTTACTAGTCTGTGGGTACCTGCCAACACCACGCATCAAATGTCTTCTCGTACAATTATACATTACAACATTTAGATTTAAATTGATCTTAGTTTCATTGGCCTGTGTTTATATTTCAACTATCAGCTATTTAGTTTGTTTGTTTATCTTCTTTCCTAAAGGGGATTCGAGAATGGTCCATTGGAAAATAATTTTTTAATTAATTTTTATTTGTAAGTTGTCGTTGATTTTGGAATGTTTTACATTAGGTCCGTCAGATAAATTTTAATATATCTTGTGTTTGTATGTTTGTCACTGAACTCCTCCTGAGCGATTGGAGCGATTTTGGTGTTCAAAGGGATTTGAGAACGGTTTAGATTCAAGTTTGATCCACTAGAAAACGTTTTTTTTATTTATTTTTATCTGTATGTAGTCGTTAATTTTGGAAGGGTTTACATGAGATCCGGCAGACTGCGCTACTATCGGAGCATCAAATATTATACTGTAACTTAATGTCAGCTGATACGAAGATTGCGATACAAATATCCATTTCGTATGGGCATCCCATCTCGCTTTAAAAAGATGGACCAATTTTGCTAATTCTTTTTTACGTTGGTTATTGTCAGGAGATGTATCACGTTTAGAGAAAAACCAGGATAATTGTTCGAAAAGTGGAAAACCACACTTCAATTTTGTCCGTACAAACTGTTATATAAGTAGCATTTAATGTTAAGCTTCCCCGTGTTGGTCCGGGCTCCTTTATAGAATAGACCATTTGCCTTCCTTGCCAGGCAGCTCGTAAAAGGCGAGCATAGGCTTACTATCACTAACACCGTGACATCGGACTAGGTGGTAGAGTTTGTCAGCGACTCGCTGGGATTGGTACCACCGCCTTACCTATTCCTGCCTCCATAACGTAACGTAACGTAACGTGTTCCGGTTCGGAGGGTAAGGTAGCCGGTAAACTTACTTTTGCTCGAAGCCTAACATCCCGACCTCAGGTTGGCAACGCACCATTACCTCCTTTGGTGTCTCTAGGCAGCGTGAATTACTTACCATCAGAAAATCCGTCTGTTTGTTTGCCTACCTATAACATAAAGAAAAAAAAAGAAAAAAAAAAGAAGAAAGTGATTATACTTATGACTTTTTTATGTGTTAAAATTGCGCCCAAGCACACGGCTCTTCTGATGATATTAAATCACCGTGACTATAGAGACCAAAGTTGAGTCGCTATTTGTGGCCGAGTTAGGCCAATTGTGCAAGTCTACCACTTGCCCTATCCTCCGGACTGAAAAATGACATTGGTGTTGATTCTGCTGTTCACGAACTAAACTTATTTTATTTGCATGGTATCTTTTTCAAATTAAACAAAAAAACAAGAGATGGAACACTAGACATGCCAGATTAATCCAGACATGTCATATTATGATGTTTTTATTCAACATTTTCCAAATAATAGATTAACGTCTGTAGAAATGTCGTGTACAGACTAATCTGCAAGTTTTGGTGCCATCGTGAATGAAGGTGGTCGTAATTTTTTCATTATTATTGAATTTCGTGTTTATATGTGTGACATTGGTTAATTTAGGTGGGAATTAGATTAATTTTGTTCAGTGAAAGTGGACAAATGAAATAATCATGAAGAAATTAGTGTATCGTCTATTTCCTCGCTGCCGTCAAATCTCACTAGGTGAGCTTGAGTAACAAAGCCACCACTTTACTCAAGACCCTGACCTGACATGACTTTGTACATAGTGACTAATGACTGTATATTGTATAAGAATTAATTAACTTGACATTGGCAAAGTAGTCGTGAAAAACGATTGAAAGCCATATTTATAAAAAAAAAGAAAAAGACTAATCTGACAGCTCTAAAAGTGTTCTGTCTCTTTCTATTACTTTACTTGAAAGAAGACAGCGATAACTTAAAATAAGTTTAGTGGGTGCGCAACGTAATAACTGCCGTTGTCATTATGGCGCCAGGAATCAGTTAAATACAACTTTCATATAAAAAAATTAAAAAAATAAGTTTGCTATGTTTTTTATTCGCCCAAATCATATGTCACTAGTTGCCTTATATCTAAATGCCTTTAGACTTACTTTCAAATTATACGGGTTATAATTTTTCAAGTAAACTTTATACAAATTCGGGTTTGCTATGTATCTATGAAGTCCCGCCTCTTATTACGTAGTATTTATATACTCTTTGGCAGGAATAGGTAAACCGGTTTAGACCTGCCTATAATTAATTGATAAATATTATTAACTATTGATAATTAGTAGATTTGAAAACCGTTAATGATATCGATGCAAATAATATCGATTATCGAGATTGGCATTGAACCAGTGAAATTACTTGAGCCACGTCAGGAAACAGAGGCAAGGGCAAATATACATAAACCTGTTGCGTTTATTTTGTTAGCGCCTACTTTAGAATTTATTTTGTACTTGAGGATGCAAGCTCCTCATGATTCCAATTCTCTCACTGAATTCATATAATTTTATTGATTTAATATTACTAGTGGTCGGCCGTTAGTCTAAATTCGACCATGATAAATTTTAATATATTTTTGATAAGAACGCCATCTTCATTTTTCAAGACTAACTACTTTGTTTCCAAACTTTATAGTACGTCATCTGTGATCTTTTATCGTTATCATCAATATATTTGTTTGTGTGGTAGTGTGGTGGGTAATGTTTTATTTATCGATTTAATGTACTTTATAAGCATTATTATTGAAAAATATTAGCGATCTGCACTTCTCCTACATATAAACTATAAGTGCGCCAAATTTTATGCTCCTGCTTCCGCGCAATTTTCGTAAAAAGGGGCCCAAAGTTTTGGCATCACGTGTTAATATATATATTATATATATATATTTCTGGATTACATTGTTATAAATGTACCTACATCAAAATATTTCATTTTGAACTAACGGATGTATTACAATTATTATTCAGTTCAGCGTCTTTACTTAGTGGTCGCATCGCTCGCTTATAAGTTATGATTATTTTACCAGAAAAAAAGGAAATATCTTTACGTATGTGTCTCGGAACAGGTAGGCAGATGTTGATGTGTTGTTGTTGTTGACTATATATATAGTGCACAAAAATAATTATTATTCTATTCTATTTTCTCGATTTTCCCAAGACTCCATCATCGGATCTAGACTTGGTGGCAATAGGACCACGTCAGGAGTACTTGCGCTCTTTTAAATAAAAAATATGGCTAGAAAATTTCGGGGAAATCAATTAAAATAAATGTACATAAAAAATATAATAATATCTCGATTTTTTTTATTTCAAAATAGATTATTTTCAAATTGTCCAAATATTCTTATTTTTAATTAAAGAAACACTTGTACTGTTTTACGTATCACTTATAATTTATTATTTTGTAAATAGCCTACCAGTTTCGCTTATAACAGCATAATCAGGGCTAGGATTTAAACTAATTTATTAGTATAAAAATAGATTACTTTAACATTGCCAATCAAACACAAATTGGAGTTTTATTGTATTTGACCGTCTTGTTGTATTGTTGGTCGCGACCAACGGCAAGACTCGGTTTCAATTCCCGATAGAGGCAGGCGTTTGTGTTATGAACATTTAGATATCTGCATTTCCAGGTCGGCATGTTTATTAAATTTATTCTGGTATCCATAAGTATTTCTATGTAGGTATTAGAACCGTTTACTAATATCCATAAGGCCATAACGAACATAATCAACCTCTGTGGTCTGGCGGTCCAAACTTGAATTA
>NJDC01000704.1:406258-423415 GCA_002245475.1 Calephelis virginiensis | reverse complement strand
TTAACATTGCCAATCAAACACAAATTGGAGTTTTATTGTATTTGACCGTCTTGTTGTATTGTTGGTCGCGACCAACGGCAAGACTCGGTTTCAATTCCCGATAGAGGCAAGCGTTTGTGTCATGAACATTTAGATATCTGCATTTCCAGGTCGGCATGTTTATTAAATTTATTCTGGTATCTATAAGTATTTCTATGTAGGTATTAGAACCGTTTACTAATATCCATAAGGCCATAACGAACATAATCAACCTCTATGGTCTGGCGGTCCAAACTTGAATTATTGAGGTCCCGGGTTCGATCCCGGGGCGGGCAACAAAAATAAACGGTGCACGGTTGGCAATAGGATTGCCACCTATCACATTATGAGACTTAGTGTTTTCGACTAGTAGAGAGTCGAGTGCCTTGGTTGTGCCTCTGCCTACATTTTCGATGACATGGGCGATGAAGATTCCTTTTTTAGCTTACTTTGGGGCTAGATTCAATTTAGGTAACTTATGATTTTTTTTTTAAACTGTACTTGTTATAAAACGGCACGCTAAAAAACCTAATTATTACTAGACAGTTTTTTTTTTTGGAATGACTAATGTGTTGTCAACCTCGCGGTTTTTACAACTTCACCGGGCTTTGTGGGCCGAGCAGAGTGCTCAGCCCGAGACATCATTATTTAGATGGATTGGACTCTTCCCTACAACGCCAGCAACAAGGGCTGTCTCCCGGGAGACTAGACAGTTTCAATTAAAGCCGTATTACTACAAATTATGCTAAACCTTGATATCACAATCACATATCTGATACGAGGAGTGGCCCTGAGGTTATGTGATAGGTAGGTCATGCCAAACTACAATGTTAATAGAAATCTACATAATTAACTCCGCAGTAGTACTTCATCCGTCCGGCCAGTTAGTCGGGGAAATTTAATGACCAATCAATAATGAATAAATAATGATACATTTCTGGAATGTTACTTATACGGTAAAATAATACACATGATTAGTCTTTTAACTGCCACCTGCGACTTTGCGTACCAAATCATACAAAATTTGTGTAATGGTAAAATTGAAATTATAAAAGTATCTTCACGCCCCTATGCCTTCAGTGTTAGGTAGAGGTATAGCCAGGGCACCAACGACTAGCCGAAGACACTTAGTCCCACAATGTGATGGGTGGCAAGCCTATCGCCAACCGGATACATTTCCAATCCCGAGCAATATTTTTTTATCAGAAAACTGGAAAACCCACATTTTCTTTTTGTTTCCCGACCCGGGAATCGAAACCGGGACCTCTTGAAGTTAAGTCCAACACCTGGACCGCTAGACCACAAAGGCGACCAGAAATTATAAATCGTTTATTTCATATAAACCATATAAAGGGTACATGTGACGGGTTTATTTAATTTAAATACCACTGAGAAATTCTGGCGGAAGAAACTCAGCGTACTTGTCTTTTTGTCTATTTTTTTATTATTATATTAATAAGATATTGATTTGAGGAGCAATAGATCCCAAGCATTGCTATCTAACATCGTGTAATCTTATAACCTCTTTTTCATGATTTAGATATACTCCTAATAATTTTTTAAATATAAATAGTAGACTACGAATTGCTCATAATGTACACGTAGTTTCATCTAAATCTGTTTAGCAATTTTCTAGTGAAAGTAAAACATCCGTCCGTCCTTCCTTTACAAACTTCTGCACTATAACATTTTGCCTTCAATTAGGTATCTACTTTAAGCATTAAACCAACAATATTATGTGTGTCTTTTATGACAAGCTATTATTGACGATGACACTAACATCGCTGGGTTACAGGCGAATAAAATGTATTATGGCTATATGTAATACAGCAATGATTGCTTAGTTACAGAAACGAAGCATAGCCTATTTTCGATGTCGGCAAGAGGTCAATGTATTTATATTACTGCTGAAGGTTACTAACAAAGACTTGTAGGGTTACTCTTGAATCTCGATATCAAGCGAATTGGAAATTGGAATCGTATATGTCATTCTAGGTAGGTACTTTTGTACATAATATTATGTAGTTTCTGTAGACTATTAACATTCAGTTACAAAAAGATGCAACGAAACCGTTAAAATAATTAATTGCTGACTACTAATTAAATATTAATGATTCGCTGGTATTGTGAATGGGAGACATAAAAACTACTCGTCTTAACTATAACAAAATGACATACTACGATGTCATGTCTAAATATTGCTGACTCTCTCTGTCTAATGTACCTACATCTGTTACATAGTGGCATCTCTTTTTAATCTACTCTATGACACTGTGCTGTACTCTATGACTGTTGATATTTTTATTTTAAGCTTCTTGGGTTTTTAGACAAGCATTGGCTCTTATAGAACCTAAGTAGTTTTTAATTGAGCAGGAGTCAGGGCGTCTTGAAAGCTTTTTTTGTATCGATTTAAACTAAACATCTAAATCTAAACAGGTAAAAAACCATAAAAATGTTTTTAGAAAATGCTCCTTTAAGTTATTAAATGTCAATGTGTATTTTTACCATTTTGTTTCCAGAAAAAAATTGATAAACTAAAAATGTTGTCATAGACCTTGTACTCTTACTAGCCTTTGTCATTAATGAAGTATTTAAAAATTTCGATACTTTTCTTACATGTTAACTAGCAACTTTGCAGTGGTTGACTTATTATTCGAGATTTATTTTACATAGTATTAAAATCCACATTAAAATAATATTACTTTTTAGCTACCTAACTCTACATAATATGTCGGTATGTCAAATAAGATTAAATGTCCCTAGTCTAGTCTAGTTTCCCGTAGAAGCAATATAAGTATTGTAGAGACCGCTTTATATGTACTTACTATAGACTTTAATTATGACGTTTTAAACATTTGACAAATTCCACGTGTTGGTCCGGGCTCCTTTGCAGAATAGACCATCTGCCTTCCTGCCAGGCAGCTTGTAAAAGGCGAGCATAGGCTTATCGTTACCAATACCGTAACATCTGGCTAGGTGGTAGAGTTTCGCAGAGACTCGGAGATTCGGAGGGTAAGGTAGCCGGTAAACTTACTTTTACTCGAGGCCTAACATCCCGGCCTCAAGTTGCCAAAGCACCATTACCATCTTTGGTGTATTTAGGCGGCGTGAATTTCCTACGATCAGGAAATCCGTCTGCTTGTCTGCCTTCCATTATCATAAAAAAATTGATTTTTGTTCACTATAAAACTCGTATTCGTCAACTGTGAACTCCGCTGGAATGCAACCCCTCTCCCGCTGCCCCGCGCCGCGCCCCGCATTCTCCGCAAGCACTCAGTAGCTATAGCATCTTTGTTAGGTACAACGATCAAACCAATATTTTATCGGAATAAAAAAAGATAAATGAATGACAATTGTACACAGTTAATCCGTACGGGTTGTAATGGTGGAATAGTTCATTTATTTGTTCATATTTTTCAAATATTTGTTGAATTGTAACTAATAATGGAGCATTGCGCGTTGCTTATATAATAGGAAAGGCAACTAAGCCTAAGTTTCTAAATTTGCTACTACTGTTGACGAAACAGCTTGAATATCATTATAATTTAACATAATCATCATCATATCATTATCTTGAAATATCCATCGATTGAAAGTCAATGAAAATGATACTATACACGTTTTATATTTATTATGTCGATAAAGGTATTTTGATGAAATGTGACCTAATCTATTAATATTATCTACACACTAAACACGTTGGTAAAGATAACATTTATCTTGGTGCTATATTAGGCAGTATGGATATCAAAGGTCCTAAATTTAATCACGTGATCGCTAGATAAACATACAAACCTCGAGTTGGGGTTTGACTGTCGAGAGCGAGAGGTGATATTTTTTATGATATTGGAAGTCAAACAAACAGACGGATTTCCTGATGGTAAGAAATTCAAGCTGCCTAGAGACACCAAATGTGGTAATGGTGCGTTGCCAACCTGAGGCCGTGATGTTGCCTCGAGCAAAAGTAAGTTTAGCGGCTACCTTACCCTCCAAACCAGAACACGTCACGACGTTATGGCGACAGGAATAGGTAAGGCGGTGGTACCAATCCGGATGAGTCACTGCGAGACCCTATCACCTAGTAAAATACTTAACTACCGCGTTTGCGTTTGAAAGATCCCAATGTATGGAATAATTTAGTTGTTTCTACTTTCCGCTAGAGGCGCTGACAATAACTCTGTACATTTGTTCATTAATTGTTCACGCGATAGTCAAGTAAATCGTTTTAAAAACTCACTTGACACATAGACATGAGACATGTACACACGGTACAGGTATAATGAGTAGGACGTATACTTTATTCTTTTAATTTTATAAAAAAATGTGAACCGTGTTGTATATAACATATTTAAAATATAATTTAACCAGATAGGATGTTAAGGTGACCAGCTTATTGGTTAAGTGTACAGTGTGTACTCCTAACTCCACTGATCACCCACAAGACTGGAGTTCGATTACTGTCAGGAACCTAAATTGTGTGATGAAACTGATATCTCCCCGTGTTGGTCCAGGCTACTATGCTGTATAGACCACCTGCCTTCCTGCCAGGAAACTCGTAAAAGGTCTACTTACGGTTACTAACACCGTGACTCTCTCTGACTAGGTGGTAGTTCGCATCGATTCGCCCGGATTAGTACTACCGCCTTACCTATCCCTGCCACCATAACGTCAGCGCTTGCCGTTGACGTGTTTCGGTTCAAATAATAATTTTGCCGCTAAAGTTACTTTTGCTTGAGGCCCAACATCCTGGGTTCACGGGCATTGGGGATTTCTATTCTTCTTTTATTATAATAGCTACTGGTATAAGCCAGAAGCTAATGGAATTCCAGGTGATAAGATAAAAAAATACTTATGACGACAGTGTTAGTAATGGTGAGTTGCCATTTTAAGACTGGAATGGATGTTCCACTCGCCAATGATCTCCAAGCCAACTTTTTAAGTGCTGTGATATTATAATAAACAGGGAAAAGCAGAATCATGAAGCTATAAAGTACTCTGGACTCCTAACAAAGAACTAATGTCATTTTCAAATATTGCTGTCTCTCTCTAATGTACCGGCCTATCTTGGAGACAGTCTTGTGAGGTCAATTAACAAAGATAAAATGAGAGAGAGAGGCCGGTGCATTAGAAAGAGTCAGCAATAGTTCTAAAATTACATAAAAAAAATAGCTTCCACCACAAACTCTCCATAAATTATGGCAAAAATGTTGCTCTGGATTGGATATGTGCCCGCTTGGCGATAGGCTTGTCACCTATCACACTGTGGGACTTAGTATATTCAGCTAGTCGTGGGTGCCCTGGTTTTGCCTCTGCCTACCCTGGGGATATGGGTGTGGAGACACCCTAAAATGAAAAAATAGCGAAAAGGTTCGGCAGGCTAAAAAAACAAAACACAGATCTGAATCAAAATACTCGTAATCTTTGACAAATTGCACCGATTGTTATGCCCCATTGTAAATTATTTTAATTTACTATTACGTAAAGTGCATATTTCATTTAAACTTACCCACAACAGGAATGGCCGCCATAGCTCCACGTTGGGCGCCATTGGTTTGCAACTCGCAGGCACTGGTTGGGATGATCATTGTGGTGCCATAAGCTACACATCCCAACGATATTATAACGAAACCAGTTAAACCAGTTATTAAGAAACTATATAGTCCAAACCCTGAAAAATAAACATTATAACTATATTAAAAATATATCAAAATATATATAGATAGGCACACCCAGATTCGTTGTTTGTCTTATAGCTAATAGCAGGCAAAAATGCCAGTTATTATTATCTTGGCTTTTTGTGCAATCTTGTTTGCCTATTAATAAAGTTTCTTTGCTGTGGACTTTCCATTTAGGTACCTATATACCTACTACCTGTGTTAGGAAACCCTTGTTTTTTTAAGTGTTAATAAGTGTAGAAACTAGTTTCTTACTGAATGGGAGAGTTTATCGCCTCTGTGGTTTAGCGGTCCAAGTGTTGGACTTAAATTCATGAGGTCCTGGGTTCGAATACCGAGGCGGGCAACGAAAAGAACATGTGGTATTTCCAATATACGTCTATACCGAAACAAATAGACCTGTCATAAAACCTTACATTGTTTGTTTGTGTGTGTATGCACTGCTAGGACCTGCTGCTACCTAGGACAAAAACTGTTTTGCTTTTTATATTTTTTTATTACAGCCAAATTTTGGGAGAATTTTGTTTTAAAATGTTAGATTACTTCCTAAATTAATTATTTGAAAGATTTATAATTTATAAACAGATCCATATCTGTACAATACCATCTCCTTATTTTGATGTACTTATCTTCTAAACGTTAGTTGTTTGGAAGAGATCGATTGTTAGCGATAAAACCGCCTTTTGTATGAAATATGTTTTTATCAATGTAATATGTAACAATTACATGATTTAGTTAGACAATAAAGAGTTTATTATTATTTTTATTATATTAACGCGGACTATTATATAAACGAATATTTATAAAAGTAACAATTTGGCAATTAATATTTAAAATGCCCTATCATTTAAGCCTTAAAAAAAAGTTAAAAAAAAAGAATAAATAAAGTATCTTCACACCCATATCCCCGAAGCGTTAGGCAGAGGCACAACCAGGGCACCCACGACTAGCCAAAGAGACTAAGTCCCACTATGTGATAGGTGGCCTTAACTCCCATTACAATTTGGCCAGTCTTTTAAAAGTAACCCTGTATATGCATAGCCCACGGCTTACCCGATTTTCTGTAAAAGGTGTAGAACACATCTTTTTTATATTCGGTAATTTTTTTTATTACATTAAGAACCGTATCTTTAGCCCTAGCCAACATAATTTAACATATTTAAACATTTTGCTTTTTCAGAAGAGGTTAACAATCTTGACCTGATGGTGATAAACATCTCATAATATGTATGAACCTTGACCTGATAGTAATACACAATATCTCATAACATGTATGAATCTTGACCTGATAGTAATGAACATCTCCGTACAAAAATGTGGTAATTCGGTCGAGCCGTTCTGAACCAACACCGCAACTTAGCAAGCAACAAAAGCAACTTATTTGTATAATTAGTTTGTTTATCGTGTGGCTTTGTGCAACAAAAGTAAATAATAACTTGTTAAAAAACGCAGAATTAATTAAAATGCGATTTACATTTCCGATTTTAATAAATTGAGTATCAAATATCGCAACTTTTGAGCCTTCAAGAAAAGAGGCTTGACCTTATAAGGCTTGTATAAGTTTGTCGTCGAATGTTTCGAAATTGATGAAATATTATATGTAAACTAATAATTACCCGCGGTGTTGCTCGCATTTTGTATAGCAGTTGGTGCCTCTCTTTTCTTTAATTACTAATTTTTGAAGTGAAAACTTCTTTAGCCGCGTTGCGCACTTTTTTTGGAATGGGTAAAAACTTCTAAACTCGTGTCAGGTGTCACGTGATCTAATTCGTAAGCCAAAAGTTCGTAAGACAGATAGCTATAATGCAAAATTCCATCGCCAGCGCTTTGACGCTACGACAAGCGTAAAACTTTGTATGTATTATTAGACGTCTTTATTTCATTCAGCGCTTTATTTGCTATTTTATCACAATAAACTTGAATAGAATTAGAAAGCGCTTAAACCTATAACAGTTTAATGTTCTGTGTGATATTATTAGACACTTTATTTCATTTAGCGCATGATCTGCCGTATTAAATAATTGTACTGTAAAGTGTAAACTGTTTCTTGCTTTGAATGCTTTGCAGTTTGTAGTAAAGTATCTCCACGCCCATATCCCCGAAGAGGTAGGTAGAGGTACAACCAAGGCACCCACGACTAGCCGAAGACACTAAGTCCCACAATGTAATAGGTGGCAAGCCTATCGCCAACCGGGCACATTTCCAATCCCGACCAACATATTTTTTCTTTTTTAATTAGAAAATTGGCAAGATCCAATTTTCTTTATGTTGGCCGACCCGGGATTCGAACCCAGGGCCTCATGCAGTCAAGTCCAACTCCCGGACCGCTAGACCACAGATACAGTTTGTTGTAGATAATTTAATAGATATTAAATTAGTAAAACATCTTTTAATTTGTTTGCGACTGTATGTATATCATAGTTTCTCAGTTAATAGAAATTACAGTACAACATTGTGAAGAAGTTTAGCTGTTTTCGTGATGATGAAATGATAGTACTTTTATACTGATAATTAAAGCAATTCGTGCAAAATTATTCCCTAACCATTCCAAATTATCAAAAATGCACAACGTTAATATTTAAGTTTTCACTTCTGCTGACACTCCCGGAGTGCAACCCGTCTTTTTTGGAGAAACGTACGTCCGAGGTGGTTTAGTGGCACCAAGTCTGGATCTGATAATAAAATCCCAGAAAAACTGAATAAAACACACTTTTTGTGTATGTTTTATACCTACGACAGAATATTGAAACCGAAGTCAGTTGATGCAGTTTTACTTATCCGACAGTACCACTCTTTCCCGCAAAAATTAGTCTAGCAGTTTCAAAAATTGGCCAGAACCTTCGGACAAATCGTTTGGAAATAGGTATTTACTCGTACATGTATCTTGCTAGCTTATCAAATTTATATATATCGAGTTCGTTAACTTAAAAAAATGTTTGCGTTATTGAGTATACAGCTGAGCAGTACTAGTAGGGGCTTTTTAATTTTTTGAAAAAAGAATTATCAAATTGCGACCTAGATAGTTGGAGTCGGTTTTTGCAGTTTTAATGCGATCAATTATTGCTTGCAGTTGCTTTCGTTTTTGCCCTTATACTTATTTCATTCTGTGGAAATAAATTGAAATATTAGAATAGAGAAAATTGTATCTTAAGTGAGACCAAATAGTAATAATTTGTTCTAAATAAAACTAAGTATATCACCAGTCTGAAACTGAGATTTTAATAGCCCTCTTACTTAAATCTGTTTTTTGAAACAGACAATTATTCGACGACAACAATAAGTAAGCACCAACTCTACAAAAAATATGCTAATACAGCATGAATAGTCAAGAACGTGTGTGCAATTCAGGGTTACGACTCGAATTTTTTTTTTCTGGAAAATCTGGTTATTGCATTCAAGAATTATAGTAAGAAAACATATTATAGTCTGTAGACGCTCATAGTATGCTGCCAACATGAGACCGAGGTGTTAAGCCTCTTACATAATTAATTTTACTGGAAATCGTATGTTCCAGAGTATGAACACGACAATGGCGAACAAAAATAACTAAGGCTTTGGTGACGAATAAATTTTCACAAAATTACTCAGATTTAGAAGTTAATGTACGCTTTAAAGCAAGCAAATAGGTAAGCACCGAAATTTTATGATGGCAACACAATGTTATCACCATAGTATCTTTATTTAAAAAAAAAGTTCTTAACTCGTTTCGAGAAAGCATAAGTAAGTGTGGTTCTTGTGTGGTTCTTGTATATAGGTCAAAAAATAAATCACTGACTCTTTTTTCTATGTTAACAAATTTGTTCACATTTGTTCCTATTTTTATAAAGATATTTCGGAAAATTATGTATTTTTTAAGATTTTACACGACCTACGAAATAAACTATATGTCCAGACACAAAAAAATAGTTGATATGTATGTTAGAACTGCCTCGTGTCTTATTGAGGTTCGACTGGTTCTATGGGTAGGTTTTGTTTTCACCATGTGCCTTTATCAGAGACAGTAATTAGGTGTTTCTTTGAAAAAATCTGTGTGTCCCGTTGCTTTAGTGAAATTTCTATTTTTAACCCCCGACACAAAAAGAGGGGTGTTATAAGTTTGACGTGTCTGTCTGTGGCATCATAACTCCCGAACGCATGCAAGGATTTCAATTTATTTTTTTTATATTAAAATTAACTAATGTGCGAGTGTTATTAAACATGTTTGATGAAAATCGGTTGAGCCGTTTAAGAGTTGTGGGGGTAAAGGTAAAGATTAACCGAATATCAGAAAATTTTGGACTTTTTAAAGGAAAATTAAGTTCTTGTGTCGGGGTTTATTAAAATTCTGCTTAAATTCTTAATCCATATTACAATCAATAAGTTTTATTACTTTGGAGTAAAATCCAATATTATACTCTCCATAAATCACTCACTTTTTCCAATTTAAATTGTTTACATTCAACCTTTTCAACCGGCACAATTTATAAACAACTTCACGACAACATACCTGTCCTGTTCAAAGCTTCCTCGAAAGACAGCTTACTTTCACTGGCAATCATGTTTAAAACACAATTTCACTTTATAAAAAATGCATTCAACAAATTTATTACGATTTATTTTCACGAGGGATTACGCGAATCATATTATATCCCTCTATGTTCCAACGTGCCGCTTACTATACTATGATATAGATTACAAGGTCGTTAGCGAACTTAGCACTTCTTAGATTTGTTATTGCGAATTTAACCGTTACTATATTTGGGGAGAGTAAGTATGCTTATCCAGCTGCTCGATGAACTTCGGTGGATTGGTAAGCACGTTCACTTCGTGGCCTGGTTTAGTGAACTCTCAGCAAATGCAACTTGTAGATCTTTATATATCTCGTAGCTTATTTCTTCTTAAACTTTGGACATCGCTGTCTTGTTATAAAAACTTTTTCTATTGAAGACACCCGATTAGGAACGACCGGTTTTTGGATCAATCGTGGCAGAATTAAATTGGTCTAGCCTCTGTGTTCTAGCGGTTCAGGTGTAGGGCTTGACTGCATGAGGTCCCGGGTTCGAATCCCGGGTCGGGCAACAAAAAGAAAATTTGGTTTTTACAAATTTTCGAATAAAAAAAATGTTGCTCGGGATTGGATATGTGGCCGGTTGGCGATAGGCTTACCACCTATCACATTGTGGTACCTAGTGTCTTCGGCTAGTGCCCTAGTTGTGCCTCTGCCTACCGCTTCGGGGATATGGGCTAAATATATTTTACTTTATTTAAGTTTGTACCTACCCTTTCGTTCAAATTTTATTTGATTGAATTTGGACTCACACAGTTTCCGTATTTTACTAAAGAACACAGAATAGAATGCAGAAGAGCTCTGGAAACAGAATGCTACTTTGACACATTAGCCTAGTAGTAAATATATTTTAACGAATTTTTATCTAAAAATATATAAATAACAAAAATGAATACTAAAATATATTTAATTAAGTTAGATTGCACACCACAATGTTGTAGAATATGTTGGTACGAATAAGTATTCTGTAACAACTTTTAAACAACACATATTCCGCAAATAAATAAATTTCATTTTCATTTTCACATTATTGAACAATGTCGTCTACAACATTTTATATTTTTTCATTTAGGGAAAGAATGTAAAGTTTCTGGGTATTAATATACGATGTGTAAATAGATACAAATGGTCATGGGAGAACCATGGTTTTTGAATTTTGCCCCGGCTAGGATTGCTACATAGTATTCAAATTTCCAATTCTTTTTCAAGTTTTGTCCTCCTGTCCTATCTTACCTACTGTTAGACCTCAATTTTGCTGTAGGTACGGTAAACTAAGAAACTGATGTTTCATTTTTATTTAGATTTCCAATAAATGGAAATTTCAACAAAGTACATACATTACTAGGCGACATTGAAAGTGACGTAGGTACAGATCGACCTGCAAGCAACACTAATCTTTGTCGTCCAATAATCTGCACATTAAGTGACATTGGTACATACTTTTTTGCAGGACTTTGAAAATTCCATGTCGTGTCTGCGTTTGTCTTGTTGACTTACATGCGTTGCGAAAAGATTTTATTTTTGTGTAAGCGCACATGACGCAAATGTGGAAAGAGTTTTCTTACTGATTGGTCAACAATAAAGAGTGCTATAGACAAATGTGCAGTCAGTTATATATTAAATTCTTTCTCAACACAACTTTAAAACATATGCAAAGATAATCATAACTGTTTGTTGAAAAACTAACAAGTTTTTGAGAAGATTAGCAGCTCATCTTAATATGAATAAAATAAAGTGGATGGATGATATGTAAAGACTCTGTTAGTTGTGAACGTCTTCCTTTTTCACAAAAAAACCTCCTTTTTATTCTCAGATAAGAATCCAAAGCCAGCGTCAGGGTTGTCAGATACAACCCTAAACCTGGCTATCTATAATGTTTGCCCTTGCAATTTGTTAATAGTCAAAGTAAAACTAACCTTAATCGGAATTGTAATTGTAATTTTTGGCTTTTTACTTTGAGGACTGCGGAAAGTCCATTACAAAATTTCACCCCGTCTTTAATTAAACACATCTTCTTAAAACGGGCACATATTGTTCATTGGCTACAAAGAGTTCATTTACAACATTTTAAATTTCTGCTTTGAAAATTGCGAAACACTGCCCACGCCAGAGGGCTGGACCATGGGAACCCGTTTAGTAAGCGGGTTAAAAAGTAATACCTATATTGTTACTATTGGTTCAGTGAATTCGAGGCTAATCGCGGTTGGGATACAGACAGACAGAACTTGCTTACCCATTTTTAGTAGCATTTGCCTATTTTTTTAAATATCTTCAATGTTCAGAATTCGCTCTTTTATATTATGTATACTTATTGTAAATGTAGATATGACAGCCAACGTGCCGAATTTCAATGTAATGCATAAATTAACAAACAAAAACTATCTCAAAATGTTTGTATTCTGGGGCATAGTCAGTTATTACAATTACTTTTTCAAGATAATATCAAAGGACGGACATACGTAGTTTTTAAAATTTCTTTAATAGTACCGATCTAGCATAAACATATTCGCTTTTGCTTAAAGGATTAGATAATTTTTAATTGTCATCATTATAATACTCATTTGATACGGATAAGATATGACATAATACCTATAAAATATATGCAACATGAAAGTAATCATGGTTACCATAGCGAGTTGTTTGACAAACAATCATTTAGTAAATAATCGTTTTTCCAAGGTTTTTGTAACATCAGACGTCAAGCAAGCAGAAGGATTCCTTCATGATATATCAACAGTAGACACATCCAATTTTAGTTAGGACATACGAAACAAGTCCAAGCTCGCCTTTCTAGGTGCTAGACATTACATATGTATAGATGATTGATGAAAGAAGTTCTTTTAATAATCGACAGAAGAAGATGCTAGTTTGCGGAAAACCATACCTACTTAAATCAAATAATATTTAATTTGCAATTTTGATGGTAATAAAACAGTTTAGTGATGTATGGATATATGTGTTGTATTCAGCTGGAAATGTTTAGTCTTCGACTTGTGGTAGGTTCAATCCATTCATTATGCACCGTCTTTACCGTTTTTGTCGTGCTTAATATGAATGCATTTTTGGGTCAGGAAATTTTGAATTAGGTAGGAGGTAGATAGCCAAGTTGTACGAATATGTAATAAGATTAAAACGATATCAAATCGACTTCAAGACGATATTTTTATATATCAATCGTGTAAATAAGACCAAAGACAATAATATATTACATACTATATATATTTATTAATCCCTGATAAAACTTAAACAAATCGAGTAACACTACTAGACGTAAATTTTATAAAACTTAGATGCCGCTACATCTATATTTTACATCTAGAAATACTACGTAAACAGCTTCAATGTAACATAATATTAACTTTAGTAATTAATAATAGATGACACAAAAATAGTCTTACTAAAGCGACATCTATGTTTTACATGTTGAACTAATACTTAAAACGTTTCTCATGAAGATAATATTAGTTTTGCTGATGAATAATAGGTGGAACAAAAATAATTTTATTATAACGACATCTACATTTTACATGTCAAACTACTACGTAAACAGCTTCAATGATAATATTAGTTTTACTACTGAAGAATAGATGGCACAATTTTTTTTATTTTAGCGACATCTATATATTATACTTCGAACTTTAAAATCAATACTTCGTAAAAAAATTGTTATGCTACTTAACAAAAGATGGCACACAAATGATTATGCTAATGCAAATAAACTCATTTTTATTTTCATGGAACTATACTACTACTATTATAATCGCATAGTAATCACAAAAAAGTGTAGTTTTGTTTTCACATTTATTAGCTTAAAAACATGACTTTAATCAATTGTATATTTAATTAATTAAATTGCAGCGGTGGCGAGCGAGACGATTTTGCCCAATTCATCCGCGTGATTCATCCGAATTATTTTACTTCCCCATTCAGCAAACATAATATTCCCTATTCGTCCGAAATGAAACCGTCCATAAATATAAAAGAAAAAAGTACAGATAGTAGAACAAAACTGTTAGATTACTTTTCATCAGAAATATATATTGCAGAATCGCCTCGGTGGTTCAGCGGTACTGCAACTGCAAAAGGTCCCAGGTTCGAAACCTGGGTCGGGCAATTTGTTCTAAGTGAGTCTTCTCATCTTTTCTTATTAAAACATAACTTTGCCCGTGGTTGGCATGTGCTCCATGTGTCGATGGGCTTGCCACCTGTCACACCAAGGGAAAGTATTTAACTTTGGCTAATCCTGTTTGTACTAGTTGCCTTCCTGCCTACCCCTGCCTACCCCTTCAGTGAAATGGGTGTGGAGGTATTTATTTATTTATAAGAATACATTAACTTTTGTCCAATATTTTTACTTTCAAGATATTTAATTATTATTATTATTCATTTTGGTCACTAAAGGTATAGTAAAGAATAAAATATGTATAGTATAAAAAAAGAGCTTTATGATAAAACCAATCTATTATTGTCAGTTACAGTTTAAAAGTTTAAGGAAGAGTTAACAAATTTATTTGAATTTAATCTGTATGTATTAAGTTATTTATCAGCATTATACCTTTAAGTTTTAAATAAAAAAGTAAGTATATTCACGCATATATCCCCGAAGAGGTAGGCAGAGGCACAAACACGGCACCCACGACTAGCCGAAGATACTAACACCCAAATTCAAGAAGCTTACCTGGCTAAGTAATGAAAAAAACGCTATTCGAAGTACGATATTTAGCTATGCGTATCTTACGCCAAACCATCCAATTCATAAACAATACTTAGAACTGATATTGTTCTTCACTCAACTTTTTTCATTTGGTACTTAGTCTAGTAAGCTTTTTGAATACTTCTAAGCTTCTAGTAAGTCCCACAATGTGATAAGTGGCAAGTCTCTTGCCAACCGGGCACATATCCGAGCAACATTTTTTTAATTAAAAAATTGGAAAAACCACCCCGATTTAAAATTTAAAGTTTTAGAAAGGATTAATAAATATTTTGGACACAATTAAAATAGATTAATTGTTTTATTATATATATATTTGCCAACCCTCCGGCAGTTTATATATTAAAAACGAGTTTTAAAACACGCGGATGAATAGGGCGTACCATCTGCTTTACAGATGAATGGGGAAATTATCGTAGGTATTTCAATATTTATTAAAATTCGCCCGGATGAATAGGTAATAACTCGGCGAGACGGTGGGGACGCTTGTACATTCTTCCACCAACCCGTCAGCAAATGCCAGCCCTTTTGGCATACTTTGAGGCCTTGTTGACCCCAGCAGACGACAAAGAAGCGCGTGGCTGTACATCATTGTCGAGCGCACCTCCTCGAGGCATTTGGGGCAGTGCGCCGTCCTCATTCAAGGGGGTCGGAGGAGAGCCTTGCAGGTTCTCCGCCTCACCCCTAGCTAACTGTCAACACAGACCGAAAATATGTTTTCCATAATTGCGACCTGAAAGAACGAAAAACAACAAACAAATAAACAAACAGACTCACTCTCGCATTCATATTACTAGTATGGATAGAACTATTTGCTATCCAAATATTTTTTTAATAATTTATTTAATTGAAAAAAACCGACTTCGATTTCAATGCGTGAATCGCCTCTGCACCTACACAAAAATTAAGTATTTACCTCGATTTCACTGAGCTTCCATTATAAGATCCAGACTTGGTGGCAATGGGACGCCTCGCCTCGAAAGTAATTTATAACAACTATAAAAAATATTTTAAAATCGGTTTAAAAATCGATTAACATACATCAAATATATTTGAGCCGAACCTATACAAGACTACATCTAAAGCACTAGGCTAATGTTGAGAAACGGTTCGGAATCGCTAACTTTTTCGGTCTAAGAAAAAATTAAATAAAAACAAATTTATATTTTTTATCCTAAGCAAAATACAAGATGCATGGTAATAACGTAAACAAAGCATAAAACTCGCATCCGTAGGCTAGTGACACTGACGTTATGACATGACATGGTACAGCATAACGTGACAACAAGTGAAGCATTTTTGCGGACTGTTTATAAATGTTAATAAATGAATGTTTATAAAAGTAAACATTACAATTTAGCAATTAGGCAATTAGCACACGGCACCGCACACCGAAGCGGCAGGCTGCGAAGCGGATCTTAAGTTGCCTTGGCCTCTTAAAAATCCGTAGGTACCTAACACACGAACTCCGCCCGACAGCGCGGTCGAACGGTGCTCTCGCCGTCATCGCACCTCGTCGTAGCTGTGCAGGTATTTTATAGGTCACAACCGCATTAAATCCTTCCGCGCGGACAGGCGCCGCTATGAAATCCGCTTTTTCGCTTCCGCCCGACGCGGCCGGCTGTGAGCTTTGCCGTGTGACAACCGCCTTATGTTTAAAATGCATTAGCGCTTAAGCCGTTACCTCCTTAATATTAAAACAGTGCCGTTCTTTCAAAGTAACCCTGTACAAAGAAAAGTATCTTCACGCTCATGTCCCCGAAGCAATTGGCAGAGCTACAACCACGATTAGCCGAAGACAAAAAGTCCCACAATGTAATAGGTGGCAATCCTATCACCAACCTGGCACATATCCAATCCCGAGCAACATTATTTTACTAGAAAATTGAAAACACACGTTTTCTCCTTTTTGTGGCCCGAACCTTAAGAAGTCAAGCGTACATAGAAACTCCTCCTTTTTCGAAGTCACTTGAAAACAATACTAAGTTGCGTTGCACTATGAATGTTTGATTTCAAACTTCCAACTTTCCTTAGCGTGAACCGTAAAATAATGTGAATATTTATGAGATAAGAATTACCGATTATGAGGTAATACATTACCGAGCAATAAAATCTGTAGGGTTACTCTTGAACCTCGATATCATGCGAAATGGAAATTGGAATCGTATATGTCACTTTAGGTACTTTTGGACACAGCTCTAGCGGAT
>NJDC01000704.1:376132-405526 GCA_002245475.1 Calephelis virginiensis | reverse complement strand
TGTTTGTTTGTGTTGTATGGGCTCTGAAACTACTGCACCGATTTGCAAAGTTCTTCCACCATTATATTGTAAACTAAGAAAAAAAAGACAAGCCCGCTGAGTTTCTTGCCGGATCTTTTCAGTGTGCGGCCGCGTTCCGATCCGGTGGTAGATTTATTATTATATAGACCCGTCACAAGTGTCTCTTGTAGGTTTATGTGAAATAAAGATGATTTATTATTATTATTATTATTAGAAGCCAACATTATCCCTGATGAGCATGGGCTATGTTTATAACTAGAAAAAATTCGGGATCCCTACTCAAACTGCAATAATGTGTTACAAGGTGTAAAAAAGTTAGCTACAAAATGTCTTGCAAGCGCTGCGGAAATTATTAATAACTACTTACACAAAAAGATTTTCTACAATGTTAAAGAACAAATTAATATCTATAACACAAAAGTAGTTTTCAACACCATATATCTATTATAGTTACTGCAATACAACTACTTTTATACATTTTAAAAGTTGATAAAAATAGTGACCATAATCGGACCATGTTTTCCATACCTTTACCCTTATACAGTCGTGGTCAACTAATTAGGGACACTCTTTGGTTAAACCGAATTGTGAATTTATTTTTTATTTTCCAACGAGTCTAAACCATATTCCATATCTCTTACATGTAAGTATAATTAGTCATTTATGTGCCCGATTATACAAACAATAACAACTTCTTAAACATTAAACCTCTTTACAGTATAGCTGATAGATTATCGTAGTGCTATTAGTTCAAATAGTGCTGGCTGGCCATTTAATTAGGGACACTGAGATATTGCGTTCTATTTTCAAAATTTGAATCTCAATACTTTTTTACTTCTTCTCTTATTATTTCGTGGTAGTTTTGGCGGCAATCCCGATATTTATTTTAAGTTTTGAAAAATATTTTGAAGAAAAATGGGTAAAAATAAAAGTTGCGATCCAACACTACGAAAAATTATCATGAAGTTTGTTGTCGAGCATGGTTGGCCATACCGAAGGATAGCTGAACATTTAAATTGTTCAAAACCTATGGTATAACATTATCGGTGCGAAAACTTAAGCAAGAAGCAACTCACCATTACTAGCATTATCACCAATATATGACGTTTTATTTTTATCAGCGGAAATTCATTTAGCTATAGGTTTATTTACTAGCTGTTACTTACGGCTTTGCTCGCGTGGCAGTTAATATATTTACTAATTATAGCCAATTAATAAGGAATTTTATACAAACTTTCAATCACTAATTCACCCACTTAGGGATAGAATTTCCAGAAACGCTTAAATACAGATCTAGTTAATATTTAAAAAGTAGCCCAAAAAAAAGTTTCATATTTTTAACTCTAAAAAATGACGTTTTTCCTTACATCTTTCAACCCCTATTTTGCCCCCTTATTTTTTTACAATTTCCAAAATTCTGTCCTTAGTGTTGGCATCCCTGAGCGAAGTACCTTTTGACTGGCAACACTGAGCCAAATTATGTGCAGAATAACCAATCATCAACAGGCACTTTTGCTAGAACCATCGACTACTAGGACGAATAATGGGTCTGTGTGGGTCTGTGCTTAGACCTCTGACAGAAGCATGGCGTTTAAAATATATAAAAATAATTTGTAATACGAGTATTAATATTATTTAATGGTTAAAAGTTAACTGTTGATTATTATATTCATTTGCGTTATAAACGTTATTTCAATATCCCCCTAGTAAATTTAGTTTACATTCGTGGGGTGTCTACTCAATAAAATGACCTTACTCACCAAATTTAATGGCTGTAACTCTAACAGTTTTCGCTCAGCGATCAGTCCATCAGGACATGTTATTATTATAAGTATAAATTACTTTTAAAATATACTAGTGGTCGCCCGTTGGTCGAAATTCGACCATAATAAATTTTAATATCTTTTTTATAGGAATGCCGTCTTCATTTCTCAAGACCAACTACTTTGTTTCCAAACTTAATTGTGCGCCATCTGTGATCTTTTATCGTTATCGTCAATATATTTGTTTGTGTGTGTCAAATGCAGGCTAGTGTGGGTTTTATTTATTGATTTAATGTACTTTATAAGTATTATTATTGAAAAATATTAGCGTTCTGCACTTCTCCTACATACAAACTGTGTGCCAAATTTTATGCTCCTGTGTCCGCACAATTTTCGTAAAAAGGGGCTCAAAGTTTTGGCATCACGTATTAATATATAGATATCATGCAGGTCTGCAAGGATCGTGCCATTTGGCACTCAATGCTGTCTACGACCCCAGTAAGGGACTTGGCGTGACGATATGTTTGTGTGTAAAATAATCTAGACATTATGTGATATGTAAAATTCTTCGCTTGATTTGATAATAATTTTGAACTATCTTCACCGACCAACTGAGAGGCTCAGATTCAGGTTATCACCTCGTTTGCACCTCATTTGTTAGCATAGGAATGGATATTAAACGCACTAGGGTATTTATTTCAATTTAAAAATTTGTGAAAACTATTACAGTTAATTACGCTAACAAATGTTAGAATAACTGAGCTGGTCTGATGATGGCCCTCGAAGATAGGAGGCGTATCCCTAGACTCCCGGCTGGGTTGGATGGGTTTGGGCTCATTAGATTTAATTATCTTTAAGTAGATCCGCTCATATTTCCTGATGACGACAACTTGAGACCAAGGACCTTATGAATCAACAGGGGGTGGCTGATGGATCACATTTTAAAAGTTACGGTATTATGTTTCATAGTTTTAGCAGTTCATCTAAAGCATATCAAAAAGAGGTTTTATAAGTTTGACGTATGGTGTGTGAGGGTGTATGTGCGTGTGTATGTATGTGTGTCTGTCTATGGCATCATAACTTTAAAACAAATGTAATGATTTTGATTCGAACTTTATATTTGATATCTAACGTAAACAAGATGATTGTTATCTATATTACTTATAGTTTTTGTGGGGGGTTCTTTTAAAAAAAAATAGGATTATTTTAATATTACTTTATTTATTTTGTACATAATTACACACAACACTTAACATTTCGCAACAAACTTTTTCTACAAGTTACTTGCACGTACATATCTATTTAATCTTCAATAAAAATAAATTACCATTAACGTATATACTTATCTTCAGAAACCTATTCAGTAAATGTATTGCTACGTTATTTTTACCTAGCTACCTACTGAGATATAAACAATTATCAAGATGTAATCAGTAACATAATTTAGTCAACCAATTCCGAGCACTATTTATACATAAAATTGGTTAACTAATTTATGTTGTCTTTTACATAACTACAAATTTATTATTTCTAGTAATACTTTAATATTTTAAAAGCTCTCCTGAAAGAATTTATTATTTAGGAACCACAGTTACTTTAAAAATTTAAATTAAAATATTATAATAATGAATTTTTAGCATCCAAAGACAGTGACATAATAAATATTATGACTTAATAATTAATGAATGCCAATAACACGATGTAATGTTACAGTTTTTTTGGTATTTACTTCTTTTATAAATTAGGTACTTATTTACAATATTTAGCTACATTCTTAAACTTAATACTAAAACTAATCTCTAGACTTAAAACGATTCAGTTCCAATATATCTGTATCAGGTACAACTTTATAGAAACTAATAATCATGGTGTAAGAAAACAAGGTTTGAAAACTAGGTATGTTTCTAATTTAGCGCATTCACTATGTTATTTAAATTTCTGACTTAAAAACTGTCACTGGGGAAAATATCTTTTATAAAAACTAAATTTTGCAACCCACAGCAGCTATTCATGATAAAGTGTCTATAAATAATGATAATAACAATAATACTTTCTATAAATAAAAAATTGAGAATTGTTTATGACGTCATTTTAGAATCTACCTTGCGTTGATACCTATTACCAATTTTATTAAACCATGAAAACAAATTACTATAACAATTTTTACAGTCAATGAGTCCTAAAAGAGAAAAATGATAGACGATATGTATGACTAATGTGAATTTAGTTAAAAAATAAATTTAGTATGTATAATTTCTTTTCAATTAGTTCACTCCAAATTCAACCAAAATTATTGAATGTTTTCATAGTATCAAGTAAGACTTTTATAATTATTTATGCAGAAAAGTTATTGCAGTTTTTACTTTAATGATTATTTCTTATTAAAAAGACTAGGAGCTTGTGATAAAATCGTGTTTGTGATTGTGAAAATAGTAACCTAAACATGTAACCTTAATTGTCAAGATTATCTAAAAACAATCCAGTGCGCCTGCCCTCGATCTAAGGCAAATTCATTTTTCCAAGTCATAGACAGTATATTATAGATACAAAGATCTACTATGAAGATAAAGAAAATAAGCGCCATCTCACGGATTAAAAAGTTTACGTTGAAAAGTGTTAAAAATGCGCTAATGTCGCAAAAGCGCTACATTTATGATTCGCAGATTAGCACAATGAAGCATTTTTTCACTAACATTTTTTTTTCAAACAGTTTCTTATTTATCTTCACTCTATGCTCCGACGAGTTCTTTACTTATTTAACTTTGAATCTTTTGGCAGAAACCAAGCAAAAGCCACAGCACCTTTAAAAAAAGAAAACGATTAGTTTTTCAATTCTACCTAATAATTGTGATTTAAAAATTTAGTATAATTCTAGATTTTAACGAAGATTAGATTAATGAACACCAACTAACAAAAAAGCGGCAAGTAAATGTTTAGTAAGTCAGATTCGCGGCCGCACTCAGAGACGATAATTAATATAATATTGAAAATATTAATATAATATTTAAAAAAAATAAACAATATAAAGTGTATTCACGCCCATATCCCCGAACAGTTAAGCAGATTCACAACCAGGGCATCCACGACTAGCCGAAGACACTAAGTCCCACAATGTGATAGGTGGCAAGCCTATCGCCAACCGGGCACATATCCAATCCCGAGCAAATTTTTTTTTTAGAAAATTGGAAAAACCCAATTTCTGTTTCTTGCCTGACACGGGATTCGAATCTGGGACCTCATGCAGTCAAGTCCAACAACTGAGCCGCTAGACCACAGATTTTTTTTATGTTATAGTAAGGCAAACAAGCAGACGGATTTACTGATGTTAAGAAATTCACGCCACCTAGAGGCATCAAAAGTGGTAATGGTGCGTTGCCAACCTGAGGTCGGGGTGTTAGGCCTCCAGCAAAAGTAAGTTTACCAGCTACCTTGCCCTCCAAACCGGAACACGTCATGACATTATGGCGGAAGAAATAGGTAAGACGGTGGTACCAATCCGGGCGAGTCGCTGCGAAACTCTACCACCTATTATATAATTAATATTTAGTCTACTAAGTCACAGTTTTGTATAGAAAAAGACGAATTGTTGACTGACCAAAACTGAGTTTAAATGACGCCTCTGAATGCGGCCTAAGATTACTATGACTGTTACATTTATTTTCTTTTTAAAGTAAAAGTCCGGTAAATTTGTAGAAACCGCGAGGTTAACAACACCTTAATTATTCAAAAAGATATTCGGTGCCGCTCTATCGAATTTACTGAATATGATATACTAAATGTTTTTGATGAGAAACTTGTAGTATTGTTTATATTTAAATAAAAGGTATATCCACGCGTGTATCTTCAAAAAGCTAATTAGAGTAACATCCATCGCACCCACGACTAGCCGAAAACACTAAGCCCATTAATGATATATCCAACTGGGGATATAGCCAATCTCAGACAAAATTGTTGCCCCACCTGGGGATCGAAGTCGGGACCTTGTGAAGTCAATTTCAACGTCAGACCGCTAGACTACAGAGACGATCAAATATATTCATATTTAAATACCACAAGATAGCTGCAATTGCTTAAAACTGATATGACATTACTTGAGATACCAAATCTTATCTGTCTGTTTTGAGTTATGCATGAACTATCGGACAATTTCCATATGGACATCTAGGTATCTAAAAAAAGTATCTTCACGCCCATATCCCCGAAGAGGTAGGCAGATGCACAACCAGGGCACTCACGATTAGCCGAAGACACTAAGTCGCACAATGTGATAGGTGGCAAGCCTATCGCCAACCGGGCATATATCCAATCCCGAGCAACATTTTTTTATTAGAAAATTGGATAAACCAAATTTTCTTTTTGTTGCCCTACCCGGGTTACCCTGCATGAGGCAGACAAGTCCAACACCTGCACCACTGAGGCGAAAAAAGGCGTATCTAAAAATCTAGATTATCTCTTATTTAAAGCAATCTGATACAAGTGGAGGTATTGCAGCTTATATTTAATTTATGTAGTAGGCATCACGTCGCTATTTGATACTTTTTTTTGGAATGTTAACTTATGATTCTAATATGGTCCCAAATAAATATTATCAACATCCAACTAGTAGTTATGTAATATACATTCATATTCTTTTCTATGTTAATGTTTATGATGACTACCTCATCAATGACGACCTACCTTTTCAGAACAGAAAAAAAAATTAAATTAATTGCGAACATCGTCCTTTTTTGGAGTCTTAAAAATTTAATAAATGACAAATAAAAACATGAAAATTTAACTTACTTAGTAGCAAAACTGCCCAAGCATAGAATGTTGCTTCACAATTAGCAGATAAGAGAGCTCCAATAGCGTTGACGCCCAGAAAGGCACTAGATCTGCCTAGCATCACGGATAGACAAGACGCCATTCCTCTGGAAATGGAACGAGTTAATTAAATCAAACATGAATACTCAAATATTTATTAAAACAAGATGTTATAACTTGTTGAGTTCTCTAAAGGTGCTGATAGACTTGAGCATTCACTTGTAACAGAACATCGAGCTTTCGCCGTTTTTATATTTGTCGAACTGAACAACGAGCCAAGCCAAAATTGCTATGAATATTTTCATGAGCATTCTAGTGAACGTTCTAGTCAATGCTCGTTAAAATATTCTTGACGATGATGTCAGACGTGACGGTCGTTTGTGCTGCATTTATGTTCGGTGCTAATTCTCATTACGTAAAAAAAGAGAAACAGAGCAATAGGGGTGCGGAGAAGGAAGTCTCAGAGCGGTGGGGCGCGGAACGATGACCAAAGCTTGGCTCGGCAAATAGTTCGAAGCAATGCTCACTAGAATGCTCGCCAAAACGCTCAATAGAATGCTCGCTAAAATGTTCTCGTAATTTTTTTGTGATGTTACATTCGAACAAATGCTCATAATAAGTGAATGATCAAGTCCATCAGCACCTTAACTAGCCTGAATTTGTATTACTACAACTAGTCCAGCTAAAATAACGCCAATACTCACAATCGTCATGTTTCAGTCTAAAGTAGAGATAAACTGTAAAATTATTATCGCGACATTTAACATTGCAGTTGCTAGTTAGAAACGAAAACCGTGCTTAGAATCCTTTCGTTTCTCATTATCAGACAAACCGTTTGCTCCTATATCATTTACTATAATGATAAATATTGGTGGTGATTCTGCTGTTCACAAACTAAACTAATTTTAGATGCATGATATCTTTCTCAAATGAAACAAAAACAAAAGAGATGGAACAGATCAGATTTGTGCGGACATGTCTAATCGGAATGTTTTAAATCAACATTTTCCGAGTAATAGATTAAACGTCTGTATATCGTATACAAACTAATCTGACAATACTAAATGTGTTTTGTCTCTTTATTTTACTTTCGTTGAAAGAAGATAGCAATAACTTAAAATTAGTTTAGTAGGTGCGCAACAAACTTACCGCTATTGATTACGAAGATCGTGAAAGTGCAGGAACCATGGGTATAACCGATAAAAATAAGACGACCAAGATAATTATAAAAAAATCCCAAATATCTCACCTCAATGACGTTGGATACAGTTCCACAAAGTAAACACTCAAGAGTCCCATGGTCAGGGCGCTTAGAAGGAAAAAGAAGAAAAATATCCCTCCAGCGATGGGTATTTTCACGAGATTCATCAAAACAGCAGAGACCGCAGCAATTGTTAAGATTAACATCATCGCCATCCGTTTCCTGGTCCCGCAGGTCAGAGAGAGCACCACGTTCGAAGAACTTGCCAACGCACCGTACGACATCGCAGAAAGCAGCGTAGTTTGTTCAATTGTGTCGTTGCATATTTCTTGACCCGCCTAAAATACAACAATCACTGTGAAATATATTTATGAATGAAGACAATTTCTAGACACAAGGGCTGATTACCCTTTAGAAAAAATAGGTGCTTGGTAAGTTATACTTAATTATGGCATTATTAAATATATCACTCATCATCATCATCATCAGCCGGAGGACGTCCACTGCTGGACATAGGCCTCCCCCAAAGAGCGCCACAAGTCACGGTCGTGTCACGGTAAAGATATCACTGCATAGTATAAAACAAAGTTGCTTCCTCTGTCCCTATGTCCTTTTGTATGCTTGAATCTAGCCGGCCAGAAATCTAGCGACTTTCCTTCTGCTGTAATGACAGTATTTGGCATTTTTATATACTTCCGAAAGGGTTGATGGTAAGCTTTTTCAACGGATATAACACCCGAGGCATAGGATAGCATAAATGATGACTCTAGGTCACGGTGTTCTCTTACCCTATGGAGAACTTTATGATTGTTTGCTAGGTTACCACACAAAAATACTCATAAACAACTTACTGTGCCATTCTGAAAGACAGTTTCCGTGGAATATCGTACAATGGTGCATAAGTTCATGCCTTCTCCTTGTCCAACATTCAGTACCAGAAACAGATTGTTCATGATGTATGGCAGCCAGAGGATGAAGCCACTGCCTCTGAAAATTTATTGCGTTTCGTTAGTTTCAAATTCTTTAGTTTCTTAATTTTGTAAGTAAAAATATTTCATTAATAGCTTCTTGCAAAATATTGGACAAGTGTTTTTTTTCTAATAAAAATTAACATCTGGTATTTGGATATATGTTCGGTTGGCAGGCTTGCCATCTATCACTTTGAGGAATTTAGTTTGTTTTTATTTTACGCTAGTCGTGGCTGCCCAGGTTGTACTTCTTCCTTCCTCTTCGCGGATACATCCACGAAGACACTTTTATTCGATAACTTGGATCCAAGTTTTTAATAGGACCCATCCCATCTCAAGCCATACCCATAGCGTTAATACATCTCATTTTATTTGGTAACACTGTTTTAAGCATTATTGCCGCTATAACATCAGTGCTATGATGTATTTGAGTAAACTAAAGCAAATACATACATCTCATCACTAAAGCATGAACACTCCGTAAGCATAATCGGCATTATAAGCTTCTTATACAACGTGTATTTCTTACCACTTGAAAACTTCGTCCGCGTCTTTAACTTTACATTTACATTATAAAAAAGTTAATTATTTTAAGAAGTTTAATTCACGACTTACGTCATGTAAATGATTATAACAAGGTAGAAAAGTTTCAATGTAACTTTCAATAACGGGGGTCGGAATAGAGCTGAAGTTTGCTGCCACACGGCTTTTAGGAAAGGCTCTTGAGCAGTTGTCGTCTCTTGTCCATCGATCAACTTCTTAACCTGTCAAGAGATAATAGTACTGAATTGGAAAAATCTAAGATTACGAGATATGACAACCACATTTCTTGCTGGAGTAATGGTATATAGTGGAATAATCTAGTTACTTCACTTGGGTAATCTGTCAAACTAGATGACAGAATTTCGCAACCACCTGCCCGGTACCACTAAAACGCCAATTCTCGAATAAAGACGTTCGAGACGGTTATAAACACGGCTTCCAACAAAGGCGATCTTGGAGGAAACCTTGTTTCGATCCATTGAATTTGGATTAAATTTACGATCCAGGCGGATTGAAACCAATATTTGCAACCATCTGGAACCGTGGTAGAGTTTCGTAGCGACTTGCCTGGATTGGTACCACCGCCTTATCTATTCCTGCCCTCATAACGTCAACACCTGCCGCTGATGTATTCCAGATTGGATAATGAGGTAGCCAGTTAAATTATTTTTACTCGAAGCCTAACATCACGGCAGGTTGGCATTGCACCATTACCACCTTTGGTGTCTTTAGGCGTCGTGAATTTCTTACCACCAGGAAATCCGTATGCTTGTTTGCCTTTTAATATCATATAAAAGCGTGTTTTCGACTCAAAATCTCAGTTAAAAACCAAAGTTAATATATTTGGTTAGTTGTCACATATTGGTTGTGCCCATAAATTTGCAAATAATTGTATGTATAAGCAGTAAATATCTAAATGTCTTTTAAATAAGTAAGTATTTTTTAAAACGCATTCACTGCACGAATGCATTATATAACTCATGTAAATACAGGCACCTGTATCTTCACGCTAAACCCTTTACGGAATATGCAGAGAAAATAGCTTGCTAAATTTCATGATACTTGAAGACCTGCCTGAATAGATTAAAATGTTAAGACTATTGTATAAGTGTAGCACTGTCACTTATTTAAGAGTATTGTAGCATCACAGTCTACTTAGCAAAGCACATTTAACGTCTTTGGTGACAAGCAAGTTAGCAGTTTAAAGAGAACCGCTTATACTCATATACAAATAGCAAAAGCTTTCAACCACAGTTGGATAATAAATGACATGTAACTAAGGCTTACCGGATAATCATCAGAACTGTTGCCAGTGTTGCACGCATAAATCTTCTTCAACACTTCCAGAGCCTTTTCATGTTGTCCGCTCGAAACTAAGAACTTAGGACTTTCTTGAAACAGCTGAAGTAAGCACGCTGTGATCGCGCACGGCATTGCCATCACCAAAGCCAAAAAACGCCATGGACGGTAGTTGATTCCCAGGAAATCAATCCAGTACGCAAAATCCAGAGGCAAGATTGGGTAAGCGAATACTGGAAAAGTAAAAAAAATACTTACTTATTGTGTCATTGCATTTTTTTGCGAAATACAGTGTACTGTGTCTACTGTGGCAAAACGCTGGTTGCTCCCAAAATTATGTAGCAGTTTCCCCTCGTTGGTCGGGATCTTCTGTGTAGAATAGATCATCTATCTCTTTGTCAGGCATCTCGTATGATTAGTTACATGAGTTATAACCAATAAGACCACTGGTGTTAGAGTGCTGTGGAGCAACTTGCTTTGGGTGGTATCCAGTAATCCATCGCCTAACCTATTCCTGTCGCAAATATTGACAATGCCATGGTCGGTAGACTCGCGCTAATCTTACACCCCGACCACAGGAGAGACACCGCTTGTCTCTTACTATCGAGAGAAAGTTTAGGGTGTGCCTCTCAAAGTTTTAGTAATAGGATAGCATAAAACGTAACACAATATGTAGTTACGCTAGAGCAAGTTAAGTAAGTAAGGCGCATCAGCTAAGATGTGGCATTCCCTGAACAGTTATTACTTACCAGCAGCTGAGGCTTGAGCACACATCAAAGCACACGTCATGAGAAGCATCGAACGACCTCGTGATCTTTCAGGGCAGGATTCACCTAGAAGTGTGTACGCTGCTGAGTTGCTGGCAGATGTGCTGAAAATAATATTAATACTTATAATAACGCGAG
Source organism: Calephelis virginiensis (assembly GCA_002245475.1). NCBI lineage: Eukaryota > Metazoa > Arthropoda > Insecta > Lepidoptera > Riodinidae > Calephelis > Calephelis virginiensis. Next base: position 394,023 of record NJDC01000704.1, on the reverse strand, counting down.
TCTTAAATATACTTGCAGTCAGGACTCGGCCATAAAAATTTAGGCGTAGAATATCTGCAAAATCCAATAAAGGATCCGACGAAGGTAGCCACGACTAACTACAGATACATGGTCATTCTTGTGATAGGTGGTAACCAATCTCCAACTGGATACTTGTCTAATCCCGGGCAAAGTTCTTTTTATTCGAAAATTGAAAGAACATTTTTTGTCAGACCCGGGAATCAAACCCAGAAAAACCATTCTTGTAAACCATTCTTTTAATCTTGACTAAATTTTAATGAGACAATTCAAAATAAAAGAATTGTTAAAGTTTATTGTTATTTTTGGAGTAGCACGTATAAAAAAATAGAGAACTGCTTCTTCCTTTTAACAATTCAATTGCCAAATTAGTAAATATCATATGATTAGATACCGGTCAGCACCATCATTATCTTTCCTCAGTAGGTATCCTCGTAAATAGTTTGTAGAAACTCTATATTGAAATTCACCTAAGCTAGTGTTTGATATGATTTTTTTTTGTATTTGTTTGTTATCAAATATTTAAACTTAAAATTTAGTACACTCATCGCAATCGATATTATTTGATGTGGCTGTTTTCAATTCCAAAAAAAAATTGTTCATAATAACATTATTAAATTGTAACAAGTGTATAAGGTACTAAAACCGAGATCTCAAATAAAGTTAGAATAATGACAAAATCGGCCAAAGTCAATGTCAAAAGGCTTCGGCCTAATATCATTGTTCAAATTTGATATAATTTAAGATAAGCGCTATCAGTATCTCCTTAAAAGATAGCCATCTTAGGTTTTGGAAACATTTCCGAAAATTTATTAGCGGCATTAAACCAGTTATCGCAAAGTGAATTTAAGAACTATATATATGAATTCTGAATTTAGAATTATTTTTCATAAGTATCTAGAAACCTTATCGTGATAAGAAGCCCCCGTTGCGTGTCTTTTAAACTTATAAGGACTATATTGTCAAATTCGCGTTGTAGACCAAAATATACAAATGACCAAATGTAGACTAAAAAATAGATTTTTAATCATTTTGAAACTAAACTTAGCTGTTTATTTCATAAGTATTTTTTTGATATGTCTTTTATTTGTTTATCTTGAAAATGACGACATAAAACCGGCCTTTTAAAATGTTGCTATAATATTTAAAGTTTGCATACTGGAAACATCATGGAGAGCATTCTACGGGGTGATCCCATCATCTAGTATTTATATTAAGAGTAAATATACTCTATCTGACTAAGTAACTCCATATCTGACCTTCGCATTGTGCTTAATAAAAGTATATCGATAGTCATAAGAGCAATTATGCAAAAAATACAGATCTGTATTAACGTAGTCTCTTACTGCCTCATTTTCACATCCATAACGACGTATATTGTAAAGGAAATACAAAATCATTGAAGACTATTATAGAACAGTGTTTTCCATTTATTGCTTTGCTTACACTTAGAGGTCTTCAGAGGCATGGATGCATGAAAAGATTCGTGCGGTCATTTGTTATTTTGATATTAAACAACATGTTGTGTCTCGTAAGTTGACATAATACTCTTAAACCCGTTATTTGTTTATCACGATAAAGAAATAAAATATTACAATTAGTACATTAATTCTATTTTTGTATACCAAATAAGTCACGCGAGATAAGCAAACATGGTGTACGTCTTGTGTCAACATTATATATTTTCCACAACAATTCTGGACTTTCCAAGTATGATAACAATAGTTTTCTACTAGTAACACCAGGTGGCAGAGTTCTGCGACGACTTTCTGCTACTGTCTTATCTTTTCCCGTCACCATAAGGTCAGGTTTTGCTATTATCAACTTCTATTTAACATCTCAATCTCAGGGTTGTCTCCTTTATTGCTACTATTTGCCTTACAAAACTAAAAAAATATTTCAATTGTAATTTTTTCTGAGATAACTTACAACGTAGCAGCGATGAGCTTAAAAACTGCCATGATGATCCAGTTAGGGGCCAAAGTGCTCACAGCGGCGAAGACAAATCCAAATGACATCGAGAGGACTAGCGTCAGTTTCCGACCTTTCGTATCTGACACATAACCCCATAGCTGTGCACCAAGAACGACACCTACAAAGAAAATGTAAAATATTTGTATTAAATGATATTTACAAGTTTTGACTCTAAAAAACTAAGTAAAAAAAAAACTCTGAAAACTATTCTAAAATGAATATGCGTAGTGCCTCTCGGTACCTTTTTAACCTGCCTGTACCACACAGCTTATTTAGTCTAAAGACGCTACCTTTTATGACATTAGAAGGCAAATCAACAGACTGATATTCTAACACGGCGCCTTCGTCTTCGCAGCGACTCGTCCGGATTGGTACCACCGCCATACCTATTCCTGCCGTCATAACGTTAGTGCTTGCCGTTGACGTGTTCCGGTTCGGAGGGTAAGGTAGCCGGTAAACTTACTTAGGCTCGAGATTTAACATCCCGGCCTCAGTGGCTGCGCACCAATACCACCTTTGGTGTCTCTAGGCGGCGTGAATTTCTTACCAATATCATAAAAAAACAGTAGTAGGAAGGTAAACAGATAGATATTCTAACACGACGCCTTTCGATACTATCGAAAAAACGCAACACTTACCTATAAGTGGCACAGCAGTTAGAAAAGCTCTCTCTTGCAAGGACAATTCCAGGTCGCAAACAGCAGCAGCTACGACGAAACTCGTCCCAAATAGGTCCATGCCCATCGCTTGTAACGTCCAGCTGCATACGAGCAGAAGACCGAAGTTATATTTGCCGAAGCCTAAAAGTTCAAATTATTATGTGACAAATTTCTGGAATAGATTATTTATACAATATATACATATATTAACTTGGAGATGTAATGACTCCATATCTAGTTAGAAGAATGATCAAGTAGGTAATTTAGATTACTGGAATATAGATGTTTTGAATCTTTTGCCTTTTCCTATCACCATTACACCAGTGCCCAGTGGTTATATATCTCTTATAGCTTTTTGCTCTGGAGGGTAACGTTAACTAACTTACACACCTTTAATCTCCTAGCCCCAGGTTACCAAAGCGCCATGAACATAAACAATATTAAGGCTGAATTTTCGAAATTAATTGTTTTCGATTCAATTTAAATCATCGAAAATGGTTTGTTTTGTTTCGAGAAAAAATATTGAATGTATATCGATAAACCCTCTAGAGTCTAGATTAATATAGAGATAACTCAAACCACGTTCCTTATAACTTCAATATTCACATATAAAAGTACGAAAACAATGTATTTAATAACATTTTTCAGGTTTCATTAAAATAAATACATCAAAAACTCAGATGCCGCTTGTTCGCTGTCTTTTGCCATAAAAAATTATAATACTACAATAAGGGTCACTTGCACGTTCCTGGGTTAAGTTTGATATCGGGTTAAACTGTCAAATATATATTGAATTAGTCCTATGTTAGAAGCTAACTTTGAGTTAAACATTTAACCCTATAACGTGCAAGTGGGCCTAAGTAACATTAACAAAATCGCCGCACGGTAGTTAAGCTCGCGTAGTACCAATAGTGCTCGAATGTTCTGACCTTAACATAACTTTTTTTTATGATAATGGAAGGCAAACAAATAGACGGATTTCCTGATGGTTAGAAATTCACACCGCCTAGAGACACCAAAGGTGGTAATGGTGCGTTGTCACGTTGTAACTCGTCACGATATTGTAAGAGTGCTAATAGTTTTTTTTTTCTATTTGTCCATAAAAAAATACTGTAATAAAGCGCCTAATTCTGGTTCGTGTGATATCGATTAGATGTGTTTATCTTGACCACAGTTGAAATGCGTCATAAAGGATCAAGTTTTCCTTTATAATTCTTTGGCGCTACATTTCTTTAACATATTTCTTTTGCTTCAACAGTATACATTTAAACTAAATTGTGAAGAAAGGATAAGGATTGTGAAGAAGGTTCACATATTAAGGTTATATAACTATTCCTTATTTCCTTAATGGAATCAGACTTGAAAGCTTCAATGCTTTTTGTTGTGTAAATTTGGGTTTGCCTAGCATGAAACTAGTTTGAAACTTTTTGTTTTATAAAAACACATATGTACCTACGTAAGTCCGTAAGTTATTAAAATAAAAAAAACAGTAAAGAAAAAAGTTAAGTATCTTCACGCCCATATCCCCGAAGAGGTAGGCAGAGGCACAACCAGGGTACCCACGACTAGCCGAAGATACTAAGTCCCATAATGTGATAGGTGGCAAGCCTATCGCCAACCGGGCACATATCCTATCCCGAGCAACATTTTTTTTTATTAGTAAATTGGAAAAATCCGATTTTCTTTTTGTTGCCCGACCCGAGATTCGAACCCGGGACCTCATGCAGTCAAGTCCAACAACTGAACCGCTAGACCACAGAGGCGATTTCTACATTTTGAAGTTATTTATAAAAAAAAATATTTTTTACAGTTACCTGTTGCATTAAGCGCTTCTTCTATTGTTGCAGAATCGTAAGACTTCTTTTTTTCTGTATCAGATTTTTCAGTGACGATCTTCGTGTTAGCACACATTTTGAAGTCCTGAACACAAAGTACATAACAATTTAATTTAATCTCAATAAACTATATTTATTAATTACATTCATATTTATTTACAACTTTCGATTTCAGTTTGGAAATAATCTCATCTACTAACTTTGCAAATAATGAAAATCTAGTTGCTATAACACAGTTTTGAAACGATTCGCCTGGATATTCCACCGTCACATTTTCCTACCACTGTAACGTTATTACTGGACATTATCGTAATCAATTTGAAGGGGACAATATACGGTAAATTTAGTTTCAAAAGAAACATAACAACCTAGTATCTCTAACTAGTTTGTGATAACAACTCTACCTCAGGTTGGCATGACACTGTTACAAACTTTGGTGTCTATACATGGCTTACATGTTTTAGTTTACTTGTTTTACCTCTTTTGCTTTCAAATATAGTCTTATGTCAAGTATTCTTGTCTCTTGACTTGTGAAACGATTGAGTTTGTATAATTTTTGGATATTATAGTCTCCAGCTCGATATAGCAACGTTCAATTCTAGATTGTGAATTCTACTGCTACAGATCCTACTATCTCGAAGCAGATTATTATAAATTAAGAAGAGTTTATTGTTACTAACTCTCTAGGTAGCTATAAAGTGTCAATCTTCCCGGCAAAAAAGTAGATACTGTCAAATTACCACCGTCAAATATCAATTTAGAGAGTTTACTTAAAAATTAATATGGCTTATGATATTCTAAAGCTTCCATAATAAAAAGGATTCCACTATAATTTATCTCTTTTGCCAAATCAAAGATATTTTTTAACTAACCCATCGTTAAAAGCTTAGGACTATCAAACTTTTACTAGGTATACAAAAACATAAGATATTTTTCTGTTCGAAAATAAGCACTTGGTACTTTTATAGTATTATTTTATATATTTTTTTTATGATTCACTACTTTTTTAAATTAATCGATTTAAATCTATTTATGATTCACTTTAAAAAAAAACATTTATACGGGATACTATTTCATTTTAAAGTAATCGATTTATTCGTCATATGCCATTGCCACCAAGTCTGGAGCTGACCTTAAAATGCCAGTGGAGGAAAATACTCAATTGTTGTCTACTGAGAAGACACCATTATTTAAATTGAAGTCAGTTTTTTTGTAGTTTTTTATTCGCTTTTATTATATTTCTGGACATTTCCGTCCGGTTACACAAACGGCTCGGTTTTAGTCTTGTCACGTTCGTTGTAACTGGTGCCGAAAAATTATGCGTATTCCGTATAAAAACGAAAAGAACTTCAATTTATTTGATATCGTAATTAACTCTTTTATATAAGTACTCAAATATGCCCATTTTCAGTGGTCCCTCAGGCTGGAATTCACCACTAATTTAAAACGCGATCAACGTAAAAACGCATTTAGTTAATTATCAAGTGTCAATCATGTCAATTTTATTGTTAGGAAAATTTTGATTATGGAAGAATGTTTTATTATTAAATTATTTTATGTGTTACGTAGATTATCATGGGATGAGGATAAGAATTTTAATAATTTTAAAAGAGTACTAGCATTCGTTTATTTATAAACGGAATCATAACCGATGACTTGGTTTTGCTAAATAAAATCAACTCTAAGTATATCCCTATTCTGCATTAAAAGAATTAGTTTGAGCAAAAAACGCACTTAATTCCTTAAATGTGTCCTTAACTTTTAGCGGGAAATCATATTTTTGTAGTATACTTTACCTTTGAAATTCAGCCGAGTGATGTCATACAATTTATCCTAAGAAAAAATTTTGTTCATTCTTACCTTAAACCTTTTTTATCGTGCCAGAAAAAGAAGAATTTTAAAAATGGTGTTATAGTGATGTACCAATTTTGACACGTATATTAGTAATGTGCCTCGAGGAGATTTTCTCTCTTATATATCGAGATGAAAAATGCGTCAGAGATAGTAGGAATATCCTGTCATCGTCACGCCACCTTATTTATTTTTCTCTTCTCGACGCTTCTAAAATTAGAAACTACGACAAATGCATTGTTTGCTGTTTACATTTATAGCGGTAAAATCTCTTGCTATCAACATAGGAACGCTTCTCGTTATAACTGTTCTTTCACACGTGAAGCAACAGATTATACGACTATTACATTAGACTAAAAAAAACCTCTGTAGTCCAGCGGTCCAGTTTCAGACTTGACTTCTTGAGGTCCCGGGTCAGGCAACAAAAAGAAAATACGGTATTTCCAATTTTCTAACAAAAAAATGTTGCTCGGGATTGAATATAATATGCCCGATTGGCGATAGGATTGCCACCTATCACATTGCGGGACAGTCGTTGGTGCCCTGGTTGTTCCTCTGCCTACACTTTCGGGGATATGGGCGTGAAGATACTTACTTACTTATTTTACTTAAAAAAAGATAAAGACAGAAGGATAAAAATTCATGGTTCAGTGATAATCTCGTAAAAAATTTATCAAAATCTAACATGCGCTTTTGAATTATACTTAACATATTTTCTGCTGTTTACCTACATTAAATGGTGATGAATATTGGAGTTGGTTTTATTGCAGTTTTACTATTTGTCTCTTCCATTCAAAGTAATAGTAGTAAGTAGGTCTGTTAATCTTAAACGATTTTAATGCATTTGATTACGAATTAGCTTAAAACATTTAATACGTAATTTATCACGATTATTTAACAGATTCGGCGTCACATTTTTTTAGCAGCTCCCATTGGTCGACATCTTTCAAACAAAAAAATGTGTTCTTTTGATCTATCTACAAAAAATAAATCTACTAAAGCCACATGCAAAGCAAATCCATAAAGTATTTGATTTTTTTTAAAGAAAGACGTCAGCGAACATGCACACGGCCTGTTGGTAAGAGATATCCGTGTCCTGTAGACACCACAGACTTTAAAGGTGCGTTGTTACCGAAAAGCTGAGATGTCAGGTACATGTATTGAATGGACCGGAACACCCAAAATCAAAATAGGCAAGGTGGTGCACAGTACACTAACACTAGTCTTATTGGTAATAGCTTATCTAACCTATAACCGCCTCTTACAAGCTGCTTAGCAGAGAGACATATAGTCTATTCCACTCGGTGTACTCAAGTCAACATAGGGAGTACGGAACCAAGACGGAAGATTTATATATTTTTTTATGATATTGGAAGGCAAACAAGTAGACGGATTTCCTGATGGTAAGATATTCACGCCGCCTAGAGACACCAAAGTTGGTAATGGTGGTTTGCCAACCAGAGGCGGGGATGTCAGGTCTCGGGGAAAAGTAAGTTTACCGGCTACCTTACCCTCCAAACCGGAACACGTCATGACGTTATGACGACAGGAATAGGTAAGGCGGTGGTACCAATCCGGGTGAGTCGCTGCGAAATTCTACCACCTAGTAGTATTGTATTTAAATCCTGTGAAAATTGATATGATAATTAATCGCCTCTGTGGTCTAGCGGTTCAGTTGTTGGACTTGACTGCATGAGGTCCGGGGTTAGAATCCCGGGTGTGGCAACAAAAAGAATATTGAGTTTTACCAATTTTCTAATACAAAAAATGTTGCTCGGATAGAATGTGTGCCCGGTTGGCAATAGGCTAGCCACCTATCACATTGCGGGACTTAGTGTCTTCGGCTAGTCGTGGGTGCCCTGGTTGTGATATGCCTACCTCTTCTGGGATATGGGCGTGAAGATTCTTTTTTAATTTATTATTAAATTTATAGAGCATATTAAGATTATAATCATAAAAAAAGTTTCCTATCTGCTTATTTTAAAGGTTTCCAAAATTCTCTTTAAATTGGCCTACGTACGATCTCGTTAGTTGCTTGACAGCAACTAAAAATCAGGCACATTCGATATATTTTAACATTTAATGTGAACGCCCTAAATGACCCTATGTATCTAAGACATATGTGTAAATGTTTTTGTTAAATGAGAAGAAAAATAGATAAAGGAGAAGCTGAAATACGATGATGTCTTTTTTTAAGAACGCAATAAGACTGATGTCATTTTAAAGTTGTTTATTAGATAATTTAGAGAACTAAAACATTTCGCATTAGGTTCTTATCAACGCCTGCATAGAACAGTCATATGGAAGTAATGCAAAGTAAGTATGTTCAGGCCCATATCCCCAAGGGTCAGGCAGAGGCACAATCAGGACATCCATGACTAGCCGAATACAATAAGTCCCACAATATTGTAGGTGCGAACCCTATCGCCTACTGGACACATATCCATATCCCGGACACATATCCCGGATAACGTTAATTTTATTAGAGAACTAGCTGACCCGGCAGACGTTGTTCTGCTATATTTTTAATATGATTTTAGTAAAAAAAAATGGGGTGACTCACCCTCATCACTTAGGGGTATGAAAAATAGATGTTGACAGATTTTCAGTCTCTCTCATATAGAGTACTATATGCTCACAAAATTTCATGACAGTTGGTCAAGCCGTTTCGGAGGAGTTCAATCACGCACACCGTGACACGAGAATTTTATATATTAAATTGGAAATACGCATATTTTCATATTTTTTTTGTTGTCCGAATCGGGGACCTCAAGAAGTCAAGTTCGGCTCCGTACCGCTAGACCACAAAGGCGATAATGCAGTAATGCAAAAGGTGACTTGACCGATTTCTGTCAAAAAATAAATAAATATCCCTGGACAAGTCACACAAATTGAACCTAACCCCAAAGTAAGCAAATTATATGCTTGTGTTATGGGTGTTAGTCAACGATTCAATTATATAGAAACACTTAAATAGATACCAGTATAAATTTAATAAACACCCATACCCGGAAAATGCAGACATCTAAATGTTCATCACACAAATTCCTGCCCCTTCGGGAATCGAACCTGAGCCTCGCGGTTGGTCGATGTAGTTAGGCGTGTATGCTAGCCACTCGACCAATCAATGAATTTGAGTATGAATCTTTTACTATAGAACAATTCATACTTCTAAACTAGGTATAGTATACATATATGCGAAAGTCTTTCTGTCTGTTGCTCCTATACGACTAAACCGCTGAGCCGATTTTGATGAATTTTTTTAGCAACATAAGCTTACATAAGCTTTACATTTACATAGCAAACATAAGCTTTTCTAAAAAATCAACCCTTAAAGTTCTATAATAGGTGATGAAAGTTTGTATGAAACTCGTATCTATTCTACACTGACGAAGTCGCACTGATATACAATTTCTAATCCATTTGTCATCCCAGTGTAATAAAATAGTTGAGAACCAGAACTTAAGGAAATTGCACAAAAAATCTGCACAAAAAATTCAGAAAAAAATACGGCAATTTAATTTATAATTATGCAATTAACTTCATAAATAACTTCATAAATAAGTGAAAGAAATTTAAAGCATAGAAACTTACTATTTTAAATTTATGATTGAAATAAATCTTTCCGAAAATTTTAACGTTGTCTCAGAAATGGCAACTAACTGATATTAAAGCTTATTTAGATTTAAGACGTTACAAAAACAATACTAATATCAAATCTGTCTGTCTGTTGATTTTCACGCCTTAACCGCTGTACCGATTTTGACGAAATTGTATATGCATACAGTTCAAACAGCATCTGAGTTCAATCAAAGGCTAATTTTGTTTCAAAAATCAACCTTAAAGGACAGTAATACTGAATGAAACCTTGTATGAAAATCGTAACTATTCTAAGTTGCCGAAGTCGCTTACAAATAGCTATTTTATTATAATTTATCCTTTTTCTCACCATGCACGGCAATGTTAAACGTAACGTAACGTAACTTTTCCTATGTACGATTATAGCAGTTTGTACAGGGAAACATTAAAAGAACCAGTACGATTTTAGCAGTTTGTACAGGGTAACTTTAAAAGGATCAACCAAATTTTGAGAGAAGGTTGGAAATGGATAACACTTTTAAATGGATAAAACTTTTCCATATAAAAAAAAATTAAAAATTGCAAATTTTAATTTCTATTAGACGAAAAATACAATATGCATGGTTATAACGTAAAAGCCAACAGCAATCGCATGCGCAGGTTGGTGACGTCATGGCTCGTACTAGGTACGACGTAGCGTGATAACAAGTTTCACAAAAAAAAATATATTACAATTTGGCCATTAATATTTAAAATACTCTTATCATTTTACCCTTAACTCGCTTGTATTACAATTTGGCCGCTCATTTGAAAGTAACCCTGCATATTTGTATCTGTCGTATTTGCGTGTGTTTCTACCCTTTGAGTATTAAACCAATGTTCAATCATAACGTCTAAAATACTTAATCAATTTTGACGAATAATTTACATTATTATTTTATAGTATGTAAAGTAGAGAACATGGCGAAATAATAAAAATGTTGTAAGGTTTTCTATTCTCTTTCGAGTAATAGTTTCCAAACTGTCAAACGAAATAGTTTCGACTTGAACTCCTTTAATCTTGCATGTTGATTTTAGCAACAAAGACGTAATGCAAGTACACAAATGCCACATTTCAGTAAATAGATAAGACTATTGATATTAAAGCCTGTGGGAAGTCCATTCTATTATAATTATTGTCTATGTACACAATACGCATCTATTAGTTTAATTCTAACGATACTGTTTAATTGTTTTCGTTATCTATGAACATTGTTTATCAATAAAACTAAATGTCAATGGTATGATGAGATCATTTATATAAAAAAATGAAAGTATTAAGTTTGCTATGTTTTTTATTCACCTAAATCATATGACACTAGTTGCCTTAAATCTGAATGACTTTAGACTTACTTTCAAATTAAACGGGTTATACCTTTTTACTATACTTGCTTGTCAAGTATCTTGTGTCATTTAAGCCAAACTTCATACAAAATTCGGGTTTGCTATATATCTATGAAAGATCCACCTCTTATTACGTAGTAGGTATTTATATACTCTTTGCGTAGTACCACAGGTAGTACTACGAATTACGATTCGAACTATACGCAAAATGTCCGAGTTGTCAAATCAAACCAACTAACTAGCAGTACAAAAAGCTCTTAACGCTTGTGTTGTTTCATTAGCCAGTTAGTAACAAAGAGAATATAATCACTACGTTCTAGTTAGTAACAGTAGGGTAACACTTGGTTCTCGATTTCACGCAAATTGGATATTGGAATAGGATTTGTGTCGGTTTTTAATCTTGAACATAAATACTAGCAAATAATTACCGTTCAATTTACGAGGAAAATGTCCGAGTTGTCAAATAAAACAAACTAGCGGTGCAAAAAAGTTCAGGGCGTCACAATCAAACAACATAAATTGTTTGATTAGCCAGCCGATTTTACGCAAATTGGAAATTGGAATCGGATTTGTGTAGGTTTTTACTCTTAATACTAGCGAATTATTACCATTTAATTATAATAAGTACCTACCATAACAGATCAAATCCGCTGATTTTTTTGGACTACATGTCAATCATTTATTGGTATTTTGTTTAAGTGCACAAAATGACACAAATCCGATTTCAAGTCAGGGCCTATTTCTGCCGGTATAGCGTCAGTTATCGCCTGTTTAGAGGGTACGGTATCAAGTAAACTTATGCAATCTCTACTTATAATTGCAGCCATAAACTGACGTTCCTTATACATACAAGTCATTATAAATATATTACTTACATTCAGTGAATTAGAATCAGTGAAATTATACATGTAAGTGGTATCAAATTTTAACAATAATCCTATTAGCTTATGGTTCAGGAATCTATTATGGGCATATCCGGCAGTATTTAGAACCTCAATCACTGACAATTTTGCATTTGCAAAAGAAAAAAGTTTTTTTTTTATTATTTAGCTTTCGTTGAATGTAATTTATCTCTAAAACCATGGGTACTCACTACTTAAAAAACATACACGTTTTTAAAGTGTAGAGAGTAGTAGAAAAGAGTAGAAAAATATCTTAAGCAAATCACTCGTCATGTCAAAAATGTCAGAGGTGCAATCGTTCTCAAGCTTCTTTAAAATTGTTCGTCCTTGTATCATTTCAATCCTCAGGAGAATAGATTTTCTTTATATCAAATAGGAATTTCTATATCACAGAAATTCAAACAACACAAAGTAAAAAAAAAAGACAAAATTTCTTTTAAAAAAACGTACATACACATTATACATTAAAAGTCAAAGTTAATCACCATCCTGAGACCATTCTGAGAGGGGATCCACCGCCTTGCCTATTCCTGCCGCCATAATGATTCTGGCATGTTCCGGTTAAGAAGGTAGACTTGCACAAATAACCTTACACCGCGACAACAGAACAGTGTCGCATCACTGCAATACCTTTTGTTTTTACCATCAGGAGAGCAGTGAGCTTGGTCGTTGTCTTATCCCTTAAAACAATCTTAAGTATTGCGCTTTTCTTTATGTTTTCCACTTGTTAATTTTAACCGAACAAAATGCCAGCAAAATTGACCAATTTTACTCATTATTTACACGAAATTCAATAATTATAAAAAAACTGCGACCATAGTTTCTCTCGATGGCATCAAAACCCACATAACAATGTTTTTTTTATGATAATGGAAAGCAAACAAGCAGACGGATTTTCTGATAGTAAGAAATTCACGCCGCCTAGAGACACCAGAGGTGGTAATGGTGCGCTGCCAACCTGAGGTCGGGATGTCAGGCCTCGAGCAAAAGTAAGTTTACCGGCTACCTTACCCTTCGACCCGGAACATATCAATGGCAAGCACTTACGCTATGGCGGCAGGAATAGGTAAGTCGGAGGTACCAATCCGGGCGAGTCGGTGCGAAACTCTACTACCTAGTCGGGTGTCACGGTGTTAGTGACGGTAAGCCTATGCTCGCCTTTTTCGAGTTGCTTGGCAGGAAAATGGTCTATTCTGCAAAGGAAGGTAGATGGTCTATTCTATAAAAATAACACCGCTACGTCATTCAATACGAACTTTTTTATTATGAAATAGGTTGTGTCTATAAACATGTTCATTGGATCTGATTCAGCGAAAATCAGCAGTTACATAACTTTCAAAAATTCTACCACATAAGTTTTCGTAGGAAAAACCCAGTGGTTAAAGATATGTAGGATTATTTATTGCTTTATTGTGGTTATAAATGAAGACCGCACTCGGGCAGTCAGTCACCATGCAATAAACAAGTGAGAAGCCGGTGGTGGAACTTGAGATATGGAACCGTGAGTTTACCAGTTATGTCATATACTCAGCATTCGAAGTGATAATAATCTAGACAATTATCATGATAATTATCTTGATAATAACGATTTGCAGATAAAAAATTGACAAAGATATGTTAAAAATTAAATTGATTGTTTGATAAAACATGGTATCTGATAAGTAAAAAAAGTAAGTCTGATAAGTATCTGATAATTATCAAAGTAAATAATTATCTTGATAATTTCGAACCCTGCATTTGCTATAAGTAACTAAGTTAAATCTGAAACTTTCAAATATAATAAAACTGAATGGTTTTTGAGATCTTAGGATAATAGACTGAGTAGCTTTTACTCACGGGTTCGCTCGTGTGTAACTCATAAAAAAAGTATCCTTTTTTACTTTTAATACCTCCAAGAAAATAAGTCCAAAGTTTCATAATATCTGGTTACGTTGTTTTCGCGAGCAAGTGTAACAAGAAAACTTATATTCGCATTTATAATATTGATAGAGATTTTAATTGATGCAAGTTTTATCAATACCGACAGGGCATTAGGATTATGAATTGTTGCAAATTAATGTTTGCCATTTATCATGTTCTTATTTGGCGGATAAGAAGATAATTCCAGCCTTAGGCCAGCTAGTCAACACTAATTTCTTTAGTGTTTAGTCAACGTGTATTCTATTTAAAAAAATATTACCTGTAAAGTTTTGATTTGAATTAATAAAATATTGCGAAACTAGCCAATTAATCTTATAATAGAACAGGGTTAATGTCATTTTATTGTGTTTATTAATATATTTCCAGTCTCCATGAAAAAGATTTAAAATTCAAGTTTTTTGATTAATTAAGAATACAAAACAATGAAATTAATTTATTTAAATGCGATTAATGCCTTATGTAGACCACGAGTATTTCGCCCGATAGCGATTTTCTATACTTAGATTTTTTTATAGAACAACTTTGTCTAGTAGAATTAATAGGCACAATTTAGTTACCCTTTTTCTGGTCTGAGTATTTATTAAATTTATTTTGGTATCTATTTAATCTACATTCAATTCCATTTATCTATTATTTAGTTACTTTGGAATTAATTTCAATTTATATAATTCGTGAAGTAAGGACATATATTTTTGAATCGAATTTACCAACAAATTTGACCTAGTTCGATTCGATTGGACCAGTTGTTACGAAATGAAACCGTTATAAAAAAATAAAAAGATGAAAACAAAACTATAGTACTACTATTTAAATTATGCGCTTCGGCTATATTAGTCAAGCTTCGGAAATCCGAATGTATTTTAAAGAAAGTCTATATATTTAAGTAGTACTACTATACTTGATAAAATGTTGAAAGTGGGTTACTTTCTATTATTCTTCAAATAATTTCAGCACAGTAAAACAGCAAAAAACCGCAATCAATTTTAATAAGTAGTATTTAAAATACTACTTATTAATACTTATTTGATTTCCCTTGGATTCTATCATCAGATTCGGACTTTGTGGCAATAAGATCTCATCGAAATTTCAAATTAAATGAAAAGAAAACTATTTTTTTGCGGAATATGTGTGTTAATAAGACGTTACAAAAATATTTGAAAATATCAACATTTTACAAATAACATAAACAAAAATGTAGTAGATTTTGGTTTTGCAAATATTTATAAAAGAATATTATTTATTCGACCAATAAGATATATTTAATTATATTACTTTAATAATTATTACAAATATTTTACTACATATTTATCAGCAAGTCAAATAAAAAACTGATTTGATCTGTTCACAAATGACGGAGAAATCAATTAACATATATAAAAAAACGTTTAAAAGTTATTTAAAAGGGCGTTACATACACTGGAGAAAAATTTCGTAGGCTGGAAAAAATACTGCCAAGAACGGCTCCAATTTCATAACTACGTCGCCAGGAATACAGAAAAAAAACTATTAAGTCAACTTAGTATATAAGCGCAGTATATTACAAAAAGACGACTTTGATTTCAACAGGTAAATCGTACACGTCAAATACTTCCTCAATTTTCCTCAATATCATTCATCAGATCCAGACTTGGTGGCAATGAAGAGCGGTCTTACCTACAAAAATATTTTAAAAATCGTGTTAGGAATGATGGAAAAATCGATAAAAATACATCTAAAAATCTTCTTTTCTTGAAGTTAGTTAAAACCACTTCTTTTAAAAAAAAGAGCTATCAAAATTCATATTTAATTGGCGCCTCATCACGTAAAAAAACAAAAAAGGCTTGACAAGTGTGCGATTTTTTTATCGTTTAAAGTACATTTTCATGTGCTTTAATTTTTAAGTAGGTTACTTTACAAATTTTTAAAGAAAGAAAAAAATTTCGCCCCAGACAGGATTTGAACCTGTAACCTTTCGTCTCAAGCCGACGAATGCTCTAACCAATTGAGCTACTTTTTTTTTCTTTCTTTAAAAATTTATAGAAATTTATCCCAAGCACAGGGCAAGTGCTAAAATAAAAATACGTAGGTTGCTTTAACTTTTAAATAATGCAGGATTTTAACTTATCCTAAACATCTTCTTATCATCAGAAAAGGATTAAAGTTTAATTTCCACTATATTACCTTTTACTGATTTATTAATAAACATATTAAGAGTAGTGTTGAGTCTGAATCATAGGACTTCCAAGGTTCAAGTTGGGTCAACCTTGGAAACCTTGAAGTTGTGTTGTCTTTAACCATATGCCTATAATTAGACACTTTAAGTACAAATTAAAATTTTAAACTCAAACTTAATAAAATGTAAAGCCAATGTCCCGTTGTTATTAGTTAGGGTTCCGTACCCGTTTTAAGTATGGAATCCTAAAATATATCCGTGACATATTCCTTATACGGATATATTGTTTTTAACAAAAAATTCAATTGCCGTGTACGAAAAAAAACCACACGCATTGTGTAGGTTTTCCCGTGTTCTTAATACAACAAATAATATTTACAGTGACGGTTAGCACTTAATTGATGAATACCTGAATTTCCTCAAAACATCTCCTTA
The DNA here is from genome assembly GCA_002245475.1 of Calephelis virginiensis. Lineage (NCBI taxonomy): Eukaryota > Metazoa > Arthropoda > Insecta > Lepidoptera > Riodinidae > Calephelis > Calephelis virginiensis. Next base: position 377,315 of record NJDC01000704.1, on the reverse strand, counting down.
TTCAAATTCTGATAATCGCAAAATACGATTTGCGGTCGAGTCCACACTTTTTATGTTATGTTAACTAATCAATGTGTATTTGATATCTGCTGACAAACGTCCATTATTGTGATCAAATTGCAATTCTTTCAAGTTTGCGTATTTCTAAATGTAATATTAACATGAATTTCATGTTTGTGACAGTAATAGTTTTATTATAGTGTATGAATCAGTTGTAAAAAAGTGTATCTCTAACAATTATTTACAACGTTATGTTTTTAACTTTGCGAAATGGCCGAAACCTTTTATAAAAGAGGTTTTACAGAAATTTTACATATTTATTAATTCAAAGTATATGACGAAATATATGTCTATCTTTTTTGTTTTTTACTTAGAACTTATAATTCTTACAAACTTTTTCTAATAAGATAGGTATAGTGTGAAGTGTGGGTGTAATATTTCAAATGTTTTCGGATTTTTTATTGTGTTTACAAGATCTGGTAATTTTATATGACCAATTAAGATTATTAGTAAAATGTACTTTGTGTGAAAAGTAGACTTTAGAACAAGTTGACTACTGTTTTTTTGCTTCAAAATAATGTGAACAAATGTAAGTAAAATATTAACATTATTTTGCGTAGGTAAGTATTCCCCGTATTGACAAATAAGATTTCTAGTGGTAGTTTACTGTGCAGTTACTTACCCGAGTAGGAATCCATTACCTATTCCTGTTGTCTTAATAACAGTGGTTAGTGTCATCTCCCGATTAAGAGGTTTTTTATGATTTTGGAATGCAAAGAAGCAGACGAATTTCCTGATGGTAATTAACGCCGCCGCTTAGAGACACCAAAGGTGATAGTGGTGCTTTCTCAACCTGAGGCCGGGATGTTAGGCTTCGAGCAAAAGTACCTAAAGTTACCAGCTACATTACCCTCCGAAACGGAACACGTCAACGCATCATTACGGAAAGCATTGACGTTATGGCGGCAGGAATAGGTAAGGCCGTGGTACCAATCTGAGCGAGTCGCTGAGAAATTCTACCACCTATTAGGATGTCCCAGTGTTTGTAACGGTAAGCCTATGCTCACCTTTTACCAGCTAGCTAGCAGGAAGGCCGACAGTCTGTTTTGCAAAGGAACCCATTCCAAACTTTGCCTATCCTGGCTCTAGCACCCTCTGTTACCAATAGGGTGTTCATAAATTA
>NJDC01000704.1:345306-356452 GCA_002245475.1 Calephelis virginiensis | reverse complement strand
GTCGTCAACCAGGTAAACACATTTTTATATATAACTAGCTGCTACCTGCGCCTTCGCCCGCGTTTTCACAGAAACCCGGTGTGCGATCGGGATTAAAAATAGCCTATATGTTAATCCAGGTCACAATCTATCTGTCTTCCAAATTTCAGACAAATCCGTTCAGCCATTCGAGCGTGAAAGAGTAACAAACATCCATACATCCATACTTACAAACTTTCACATTTATAATATTAATAGGACTAGCCAAACTAGCGTATTTCGAATTGCTTAACATTAGGTAGGTACTAACAGTTTGTTTAAAGAAAAATTGAGGTATTGTTTTTCGTATTTTATTGCAATTTCTCCGGTTTTCCTCTTCATAACAATTTTCTCCTACAATAAGTAACACAACAAAAAAGAATCAGCAAAATCGGTCTGAGCCCCGGAAATATTGCTCGAAGCCTAAAAAGCCTTCGAGCAAAAGTCTTTTCAGTCGAATAATTTCAAACATAAGCCAGTAACAGAAATATCGTTTACATATCAGTGTGGATTAATAATTTGTAATATATCTTGGATATGCAAAATGAACAACGTAGGAGATAGCGTATAACCTTGCGAAATATTAACTTGAGAACTCTGCTCGCCCACTAGCTCGGTGACGTTGTTAAAGTCTATAGACGTACACAACAGTAGTCATTTCGAAAAAAAAATATTAACTTTTACAGCCTTGCATTCTGAGCTGCATCTTCAGTATCCTTAGCTTCACTCCTTTGTAAAGTTGATTTAGTTTGGGTCCAGTCTGTAAGCCTCAACAGAAGTGCCTTGTGTCACAGTGATAAACGCATTACATTCGCGAAACCTAGACCAGCCTAGCTATCAGTACTTTTCCCTTACCCTTTACTATGGTCTATGACATACTGAATCAAGTATTTAAGATGACTAGTGGTCGCCCATTGGTCAAAATTCGACTATAATAAAAAAAAAGTATTTTCACGACAATATCCTTGAAAGGGTAAGCAGAACCACAACCCACGACTAGCCGAAGACACTAAGTCCCACAATATGATAGGTGGCAAGCTTATCGCCAACCGGGCACATTTCCAATCTCGAGCATTATTTTTTTTATTAGAAAATTGAAAAACCCAATTTTTTTTGTCACTCGACTCGGGACTCGAACCGGTGATCTCATACAGTCAAGTTCAACACCTGAATCGCTAGACCACAGAGGCGATTTCGCTTTTTCAAGCATCATCAGAGCTCAAGCAACTGAAGATCTGTTTAAAATTTTACTGTTACTGGCAGGTAGTTGATAAGTGATAAGAAATGATCTTATTTAGTAGCTTAAGCTACATTCATTTTAGACTTTTTTGGTAAATTTCATGGGTCAAGTATCTGGCACAGTTTGGTATTAATAACGTCTCTATACTTCTTATCATCACGAATGGAATTCCACCAAGCACCAACGATAAGAAGTATGGAGACGTTATTAATAACTAGCTGTGCCTGTTATCTTGTCTTCGTTGAATTTACCAAAAAAGTCAAAAATTAAAGTAGCCTAAGTTACTCCTTATTACATCAGCTACCTGCCTATGAGAGTCACATCAGTCCAGCCGTACCAGAGATTAGCCAGAACAAACAAACAGAACTACAAACAGGCAGACAAATTTGTAAAACATGTTATTTTGGTATTTGTACCGCATTCATATACATGTAGTAGAAAGCTGTTATTTTATTATTACAATGTACCGACACTCTAATGTTATTATCACAATATTAATACATAAAGCAAACACTTTTGACCCTATTTATGAAAATCGCGCAAACAGAGGAGTATGAAATTTGGAAAACTTAAAGTTTAAGTGTAGGGAAAGTGCATAACGTGCAGAACGCTAATATTTTTCGGTAATAATGCTTATAAAGTCCATTAAATCAAAAATATAATGTTACACATTAGTAAGTGTAATATTTTATTTCGCCATGCATTTGACACACACAAACAAATATTATGTGGATAATAAAGATAAAATATCACAGATGGCGCACAAACAATATTCGTAAATTTTGGAAACAAAGTAGTTGGTCTTGATAAATGAAGATGGCGTCCTAATCAAAAACATTTTAAAATTTGTTGTAATCAATTTTTTACCAATGGGCGAACACTAGTTTATTTTAATGTATAAATACACACATAACTTCATGTATAAGTGATTATGATTATCCTTTACATGTTTATCTATTCTATTGCCATTAACTCGTAATACAAAAATGTTTGTACCAGTGAGTTCTACTGTATAAGTATAAGTATCTATAAGTATTCAAAACACATTTCCAAAAATCCAATAATAGAATTCAGGCCACATTGAAAGTTATAAACAATGATATCAGGAAGTTCAAATATTCAATAACGATTTTGAATGAAATGTAGGTAGATTATTTTTTAAAGACATTTGAGTCCGTCTGCAAAAAAAAAAGACATTTTGCACTTCGGGAGTGCCGGCAGATGTGAAAACTTGAATATTGACGTTGTGCATTTTTGATATTTTGGAATGGTTAGGGAATAATTTTGCACGAATTATTAATTATCAGTATGAAATTACTATCATTTATGCACAAATATTATTTTCATATCAATAACATGGGTTTGGCTTGACAAGAACTCGCTAAAGTAAGACCACGTGACAGCTAGGAGCGTCGTCATATTATCTGTACAACGAACATTGCTCGTCTACACATAAAGCTTATTTTCAAGATGGAATAAATAGAGCAATGTATATTATATAATGTATATTATACGTATCTGCTATCTGAGAGAATGTAATGGAAGTTATATTGCGGCGTATTATCCATTGCGCATCCTATACTCTTCGGAAATATCTAAGCAATACAAAAACGGCAATGAATCTGTGTTTTATTTTAGATCTCGCGTCGTCTTATTCGTGCATGCACAATGCGCCGTCTTACGTTCTGACGATCTGACGCGAATTTAGAAGTTTTTTCCATTCCAAAAAAGTGCACAACGCCGCTAAATAAAAAGTTTTCGCTTAAAAAAGTTTAAGAATTTATCAAAATTTCAATTGAAACTACCAAAACTTTTGGCTCATGCTCTGTTTCTTTTTAGATCAGTGTTGCAGCAATCTGTAACCGAAAGAAAAAACGCGTAAAAGAAAAGCCGTTAAGTCACTCTCTACAAAGAAAATGTCTGAAATGTGGACATTCAGTTGAAACTGGTTTATCTATTATTAGCGATATTGCACCCTTTTTAGCTTTAAAATTTAACTCCAGCATATCAAATGCTGTATTTCCTGATGTGATGATACAGAGCAATACTTAATTATTTCAATGATAAAGAGGTCACATGGGACGTAGATTTTTATACGTGACCCATGATCCTGGCCATGAGATTGAGATGCACTAGTAGCAGATACATTCTCCTATTATGTGAGTAGCGTTGGTAGCGTGCCTGTAGGCTATGTTAACACATAAAAATACTAGTGTTGATGTGAAACGATCTTATTTTAACATATTTGGAGTCACCATCACTGGTCACCCCATGGATGTTAGCGGTGCAGCTGGCACAGAACACGGATTCCTGTATTGTAATGATATACTTCTTTGCTAGTTATTCGGATGGTTGTCACCGGTGACATCTTATACTGATTGTCTGTCTTATGGTAAATCGGATAACATTTTACAGTAACAACCTAAAAGCTTGAGCTATATACATAGTTATATTTTTTGTGAAATGACTTTCTCGTAAACTATACTAAGTATTTCACATGTTAAAAAGTAAGTATACATAAAAAAAGAGGAAAGTTGTAAATTACCAGTTCTACAACGATCAGTTAAAGGAACCTACAACTTAGTCCCACAAAGTGATAGGTGGCAAACCTATCCCTAACTGGGCACCAATCAACACACCCCAAATTTTTGTATTGGGAAAATGAAAAATGCATTTTAAAGTGCCCGATCGAGTCAGAAGTGGAACGAGACCTCATGTAGTTGGTCATCATCGCCAAGATCGGACCTCTATATCAAGTTTTTGATTTATACATCTTACATGAATTAAGTGATACAAAATATTGACTGATTTTTTTTTATTTCTACATCCCATGACGTTGACGTGGACAGAACAGAATACATGAATAATATAATTAACACCTTAGCTCTAGGCCCTAAACAAAAAAACTAAAAAAAAAAAAACATATGAAATAATTTAAAATCAAGATGATCTTGAATTGTTTTACCCAATAAAATGTACAGTTTACACAATCAAATGCAAAAGGTTCTTGACCCATAAAACAATCTTAATCTTAGATAAATTCATATTTATGTATAGTCATACTGCAATATAATATGTTGTATCTATAGTCAAAACTAAAATGATTAGAAATAATTAATTTTATTGATAAAACAAAAATAAATCACTTAGTTTTGCATTTTTATATGCATATACACTTTAAATCTCAGTGTAGAAATTATCAATATATTAGGAATTATGATAAATATTTATCGTGACCGATATTGAAGAAATAATACATACTTGTAAACATATATGTCAGGATAAGTTTGATAAGCTCTGTAAAACTGATATAAAAACGACTTTATAAATTTCATTATCACATCCAGATCTGGTGGCAATAACAACCATCTACCATCACTTAACTTTGTTGATAATCGAGCTGTCAGGCAGGCACATGATTTATTAACACAGAGAAATGGGACCAACTCAGGGAAATGAGAGAGTGTTTCTAAAGTACTCGCGTTAATATAATTTGGCCTTGTTACGGGAACCCGTTTTGAGATCGGGGTACCATGTAGCTTCTGGACCTAAAAACACATTTGCAAAAACCTACTCCAATAACTTCATTATCACGTCGCGATTTTTTTTTTCGAAAGATAACCTATGATACCGAGATGTTATCATACAAATTTATCAACATCTCATTAGCAGTTCAGAGTTACACTTAATAATGCACAAATTTTCGTCTATCTTGACGATATCGTTAATAATGATAATTATCAAACATCACCACAAAATCAAGTATAACACAAAAGCTGCTTTTCATATCGCCATCAAATAAATACGGGCCCACCTCGGACTTCTTATTCACTAAAAAAGATTCCGTTTGTTACTGCACGAGTATAAAAGCGTACAAAAAACATACAGTTGAATTGAGAACCTTCTCTTTTTTGAAGTTGGTTAAAGACAAACGAACAAATACACATTTTCATTTATAGTATCAGTAGAGCTTGCCCGATTTTCGACCAAGAGTTCTATTTTTTTTGTACAATATATTATTTAAACAAACAAATATAACATTATATGTGTTACCAATATTATCTAGTTAAACTGTTTTTCTTATCGGCTTTAATGTATTGCTTAACAGTAAAATGAAGTTGGAAAAGGAAGAGTTGCCATTGCACCAGCAGGCGCCGCCGCCGAAGATTGACATGGAAGTAGACTTGGAAGAAGCTTTGGACATCGCAGGTAATTTGATTCTGGTTTTGGAACAATGTCTTGCATATTTAAAAAAAAACTTAAAACTCCAACAAATATACCGAATTCAAAGCAAATTTTTTTTTGGACATTTCGGACAATTTTTATCTGACTTTAATAATTTTTTGCAGTCGCTTATTGAAATAACAAATATGTATATATTTTTAACTTGGCATGAAGATTGATTGTTATGTTACGTTTTGTTTATTTTTTATATTAGTCATCAACATCCTAGTGTTAATCATGGTTATTCCTCACGCTTGAGCATGGGCACTCAGGGTCCCGTTTTCTTATTTACACTTCTACTTTTCTCAGCTTTCAGCACATAATAGTGTGTCTGGTTTACATCTATCCAGCATTTAATTTTTATTACATTTTTATAAAAGATAGTGTGTGTGTGCAGGGAATAGCGTGAATGGAGCATTGCGTAAGCTATTTTAAATCGAGGTTTTGAGTTGCAGTGATAGGCTCGCTTTGCATATTTCTTTCCATAATCCAACTTTGTTGCATGGAAGCGAGAGTTGGGTAGGTATGTCAGAACGAGTACGGTCGAAATTAGAGCGCAACGGGAAATCTGTGATGTAACGCTCGCTGACCGCATTCATAACAATAAGATTCGAGAAAGAAAGTGTTGTTTTTAAAATGAGAAAGAGAATGCTCCGCTGGTTCGGTCATGTGGAAAGAATGACAGATGAAAGATTGACAAAGCAGTTATCCCTAGATACAATATGAATGTGAATAGATGGTATAATAATAGGTATCCAGGGAGATCTAGGTTGATATTTCACAGTAACATTCGCTCTGGTATAATTGAAATGTGATTTCAAGTCTTCGAAACCGTCGTATTTGTATGAAAAGCGTAATGAATGTGGATGAAGCCAGGCAGTTCTGCTAGGATTGTGAAATGTGACACTCGATACTCTCTGCCTACCTCGTAGACTAGACGTAAGACTTAGCGTGAATATATGTATGTAAGTGTATCAATTTTTTTTTATTTTTTTGTGTTTTTCTAAAATTCTCGTAAAGTTAAATAAATCACACAGTTAACAATTTTTCTCTAAATTATACAATATCTAAATGAGACTTCCCCGGATGGAAACATACCAATGTCTGCATTTACATCAAATATTTTATCTTCGGGAAGTCTATGTTTAAGTCTACATTCTACCTCTATATATTATGTCTGCAGTTCGAAAAGTGGAAACAGCGGACAAAAGTAGAAAATTGAATTTGAAAAACCAATTTTCACTTACCATTTTTTTACATTTCTGACAAACAATTTTTGAAAAGTCGCTTATCCAAATAAATTTTCTTACTTCTTAAAAATACTAGCTATTGCCAAAGACGATTTCACTGATATCTTATACTGATATTTACTTAACTCAAAAGACAATAATGTAATACTTTACGTCTTAAATATCAAACCCGTAGGAAAATACAACTGCCTTTAAAAATTTACAGGCGCAGGAAAATACCAATTTTTCCACTGCTCGCTAATGGTGATGACGCTCTCGGCTGCCATATTGGAGATGATTGGGAGTTCATTTATCTTACCAGCTGCTTCCTGTGATTTGGAGTTATCTGACAGTATCCGAGGATTAATTACATCTATCCCAAATATAGGCAAGTTATTACCATCTGGAAACTATTTATCTTTAGCTTCAGTTAGGTTCTTTAGGATGGGAACAATAATTACTTACTTATGGTATCAGCGTTTAAATTAAAAGTGTGTTAATTTAATAATTGCTGACGAAAATTTTACATACGTAATTCTGTACGTAACGTGTAAAATCGTAATAAACGGCTGGACCGAAAGTTGAATTGTTGTATGTTTAACTGTATGGGTTTCTGTATGGTTTGAAAATTAATACAACGTTACACTAAAAAATTAAAAAGTGTTTTTTACGCGGATTCAAAACAGGCAAGGAAAAAAAATTAAAATTTGTACTCAATGTGCGACTTTGATATAAAAACAAAATACAAGAAGGTGAAGTACAATCTAAATCCAGCCATATTTTTATTAAATGATTTCCATAAATTCATCGTACGTTTACGTTTTAGGGTTCCGTAACTAAAGGCTAAAAACGAAACCCTGATAGATTCGTCATGTCTGTCTGTCTGTCTGTCCGTATATCACAGCCATTTTTTGCAAAACAATAAGAGCTATGCTGTTGAAACTTGGTAACCAAATGTATTCTATGAACCGCATTAAGATTTTGTCATAAAAATAGAAAAAAAAACAACAATTTTTGAGGTGTAAATCAAATTCATAAGTGTAAGGCATCTATGGATAGGTCTTCAATAATGATATTGAGGTTTCTATAGTGATTTTTTTACTAAAACGAATAGTTTGCGCGAAAGACACTTTCAAAATGGTAAAATTTGTGTCGCGTCCCCCTGTAACTTATAAATAAGAGAACGATAAAAATAAAAAAAAATATATGTATGTAAGGTTTTTTTATGATATGTTGCGACTTTTTCGACACCGTTAATAAAACACAATTGAGTTTCTCTGTAAAAAAAGATTTATTACAGTTATTTTACTGAAACAACAGAATTTACAATTTTATATGAAATATTGTTTTTATCAAGAAATCTTTACATACCTGTAAAAAAAGAAACGACATTTAATGTTATTAGCTACGGTGTCTGTTTCTTTATTAATAATCCTTTTTAATAATTTTTACAAGTTTTACTTTAAGTTTTCTTTTATGACACGAAACGCCATGTTCTTTGACAGACCATAATTTATTCTTTTTCTCAATTTGAATGATTAGAATTCAAAAGAGAATTATAATTTTCTTTACATGTATTTTGATGTACATTACAGTTTAAACTTCCAACGAAAATTGATTTGAATGATATCTAGTATGGAGCTTTCTTTTAATACTTTTACATCAACACTTAAAATATTTGTGATTCACCGTCAAGAGCCAACCTTTTAATGTGATGTCTGATATTACAAAATTCGCGAGTTTCGCAGAAGAAAAGAAAAGTAAACCGCCACCGCTGCAAAGTATACATGAACTTTTATATTGATTATGACTAAAAAAATTTTATATCATGATTGCTGCTGTGGAACCCTTTTTGGGCGAGTCCAACTCGCACTTAGCTGCTTTTTTTAAGTCTATAAAGTTTTCAGGTGTAATACTAACAGCGCCATTTTGGGGACGAGTCGCCGATAACTATGGGAGGAAATCAGTATTACTCACATCTACCGCAGCTTCAGGAATCATTGGTATTACTGCGGCTGTCATGCCAAATCTAACTGGCTTTGCTGTCTGCAAATTGGCAGGATCGCTATTGTAAGTACATTTTTTTGTTCATTGTTTTGCATTTGGTAAACCTATAAATATACATTTTTAATTATTTATATGGGATACTCACGATATATTTTTATTTCGTAAAAAAATTACACACATTTTATATAAAATTAAACACATTTAATATCATGTTCTTTCGACAACATATCACTGCGTTACATATTCCTGACCCTGTTAGTGCCGTAACACTCGGCACTGTTGTGTTCCGATTTGGAAGCAAGATTAGACGATAAGCTTATGCAAGAGGCAGCTAAGTTTCAAGTTGGCATCGCGCTATATTCTGGGAAATCCGTTATCATTTAGCATTTTTTGCCTTTCGATTGCATTAAAATTATATTTTCTTTCAAATATTTTTTTATTATATTAAATTTATTTATTAATTGTAAACAAATTCACAAAATCTTTACGGTTTCATTGTTTGTCTTTATCAACAAATAGATATGCTGGTGAAATTTAATTAGAATCTTATTGATATTAGTTATCTTAGTTTGTTTAGTTTCCTTTTTATATTTTTTTGTTTGTGTGGCATATATTAATAAAAAAATAATACCTAAGTCTTTTAAGACATTTTATTTTTATCTGTGTTACTTTGGATTAAGTACGAGTTAGTTCTAGTTTTACAAATATAGTATAGTATTAAAATATAGTGTAATAGTATCATGATTTTAAATTAATTTTTGTTACTTTTTTTGTTCCTAATAAAAGTATACTTTTTGCAGTTTATCATGTCCCTCGTCTTTGGGTTTTGCATATGCCGGAGAGTTAATGCCGAAGAGAAGAAGAGACTTTGCCTTGTTAATTTGCAATGCGTTACTCATGTTTGCAGCTGCCCTGAGTCCTCGTGAGTGATAACAAATTGCTTTTATTATTAGTTTATATAAATAAAAATATCGAATTTTCTACGTTATTTACAAATGAAATTCTGTTAGAATTATTTAAGTGATATTTCTTATTTTTAAATATAGAAACATATCGGTTTCGCTTATATAGATAGGCTATTTACAAAATAATAAATTATAAGTGATACGTAAAACAGTACAAGTGTTTCCTTTGTTTAAAAATATAAATATTTGGAAGTTTTACCAAGCGCCGACGATGAAAAATCATCAAATATAAATGATATTTAGTTTTTGGATCTGAACTGTTTAAAAAATTGAATTCAGAAAAGAAAAGGTTCACATGTCGATGTGTTCATATGTTCGAGGATATGGACTATGCCGAACGAAGTTCTCCGGGTAGCTAGTGTAAACATACATTGTACATAAGTGATATTGTATTCAATCGCTAAAGTCGTGAAAAATTTAGCAATCATGTGTTTTTCTGTCATGATCCGTGTCCGCTAAAAAGAAGGGACCGTCTGCCTCTCTGCCGAGCAGCTCGTAATAGGTCTTGTCTCTTAAGATGTATTGTAGAGTCGTAGGTTGTCATTGCCCTCGTGTTGGTCCGGGCTCCTTTTCAGAATAGACCATCTGCCTTCCTACCAGGTAGCAAAAGGCGAGCATAGGCTTACCATCACTAACACCGTGAAATCTGACTAGGTGGAAGATTCTCGCAGCGTCTTACCCGGATTGGTACCACCACCTTACCTATTCCTGCCGCCATAACGTCATAACATGTTCCGGTTTGGAGGGTAAGGTAGCCGGTAAACCTACTTTTGCTCGAGACCTAATATCCCTGCCTCAGGTTGTCAACGCACCATTACCACCTTTGGTGTCTCTAGACGTTGTAAATTTCTTACCATCAGAAATTCCGTCTGCTTGTGTCTGTCTGGGTTCAGGATCTAAGATTGTTCGATAAAAAGCTTCACGTTTGACAAGCACTGGCAAAAATCATTTAATATGTTAATATCGCAATGCCTTAAAGTCTTTCTGGAAAACATCAAAATTTTACACAGTAGTAATAGTATGTTTTTTTTCAAACATGTGTTTTTTCTAAGTCCACCTACTATTTTTTTCTAAAAATATATAATTTCACTTGGTATTTACCTGCGACGTTGTTAGCAAAGAATAGTTATGTGTCGACTTTTGTTATCAACATTATTTTCATACAAAGTTTTATCCTCAATTATAGTCCTTTAAAGATCTTTTTTTTAAATTAGCCTATAATATTTCATAAAAATCGGTCCATCGGTTTAGTCGTGAAAGTATGATAGATCGTTAGACAGACCGACTTTTGGATTTATAATATTATGTGTGGATTTGGCACCATGGAATAATTAAAAAATATTCCAATTATTTTAACTTTAATTATTTTTTGTGTGTTTTTTACTATTTTTTAGCTTTTCTGGTATTTGAGATAAAAAGTAATCTAAAAAAGTCGGTATAGACGTCCATTAGTTTGTTAAATT
>NJDC01000704.1:308423-319750 GCA_002245475.1 Calephelis virginiensis | reverse complement strand
ATCCAATCCCGAGCAAATTTTGTTTTTATTAGAAAATTGGAAATACCATATTTTAGTTTTACCTCATGAAGACAACCCGGGACAAACCGGGACCTCATGAAGACAAGTCCAACACTTGGATCGCTAGACCACAGAGGCGATTAATAAACAAACAATACATAGATCATTATTATTAACATAGATATAATAATATATATACAATATATCTATATGTATTATTATATCTATATGTATTATGTAGATATAGATATGATAATATACAAAAAATCTATCAAGTTTCGGTTTGGAATGAAAATGATAAATCAAATTTGAGGATTCGTCTAAACTTAAGTATTAACTGTAAGCTTTAATAAGCTTTAAGGGAAATTTCTATTAAGCTTATGCTGAAACCGTCTACAACCGTACAAAATTTCTTCACTCCTTTTACAAGTGTTGCTCCCAGTGTCGTCTTTTCTCATAGGGCGGGCTTCAGTGAGAAATGCAGGGTTACTCTTGAATCCCGATTTCATTCAAATTGGAATTTGGAATCGGATACAGTGGCGTAGTTAGGCGTGGGCAAAGTGGGCCATCGGCCACGGCCTCGCACTACCCGATTTAAAATCTTTGTGTATTTATAAATTTAAAAAAATCCTAAAAATATTGGCCTCACTCTTGTGTATCTGAAATAAAAACAAATTATGTTAACTATGCCTGTAAGTACAGCTTCCGCAAAAATAAGTTTTTCTAAATTTAAATAATTAAAAACTACCTAAGAAACAGCATGAAGTGGGAGCGACTGTCTGCTTTAGCAATACTTTCAATCGAAGCAGAATTAGGTGCAAAAAATAAAAATCAATTACAAATCCTTACTAGAGACTTTGCCCACGTATATATTAGTCACGCTACGCCACTGATCGGATTTGTCATTTTAGGTACTCTTTAATGTAGTCCTAGAGGATAATTAACATCTTGAATCTCCTATCATGCACTATAGTAGGGGAGCCCAAGAGGGGATTTTTGGACTAACTCAGGCGCGTCAGATTAAGGTATGGGAAATACCCTGTACCATTGTTGAACACCTCCATTATGTATCAAATCTCTACATAAAGACGCGCATGTAGGGTTGTCTGTCTAATTTTTTTTGGCTTGAAAATATACTCAAGCGTGTCAGATTAAAGTACGGCGGGCTTATTACATGCCAATAAGTCTATGTTTGAATTTTCTGATGATTTGAACAAGACGTACGGGAGTAGGAGGTTTAGAAACTTTCAAAAACTAAGTCATATTTGTTAATTGTCTATTACAGCAATCTGTCTGATTGACATATTTCTGTCATCGGAGACACATTAGGGATATATATTATTAATATTTGATGAGTTCGGCTATGATCAAGTGACTGAAATTGCTATTTTAGCTTCTAGACACTTAACGCACTGCTAAAAAGAAAAACCTTACATGACCTTTTTTACTCTCCACTATTTAATCGACAAAGTGCAATGGGTCCCAATTACGCTGGAGTTACTACACATTTTGCATCGCGGGCTCCCCTACTACTACTGGAAATTAAAATCTTTCCTTTTTCTCATCTTTTGCTTTTATCCCTTTTAAACGCATACAAAAGGAGTTTGTAGGAAAGGAATAAAAGTCGAAATGTAAATAGGGTTATAGTTCATTACCGTTTTGTCTTCTCTAATTTGGACGAAAAAACGGGTTGCACTCCGGGAATGCCGGCAGAAGTGAAAGCTTGAGTATTGACATTGCGCATATTTGATATTTTGTAATGGTTAGGGAATCATTTTGCAGGAACTGCTTTAATTATCAGTATGAAAGTACTATCATATAAAATATCGTAATAAACCTTTCTGGTAAGAAATAAATAGTATGTAATATTAATAAATCGTAATGACGATAACACGTCAGTGACGTTGACGATGACGTCAGTAAAAATAATTGTCGTTATTGCTGATAGCTTAGTCTAGTAACAATCCTCGCAATCATTTAATCTTAGCATATGAAAAGAATTGGGTACTTTTCCGTACACAAATAAGTCGTAATGATAGTTTTGATTACTTTGTATTTGACCCATATTTTGTTTATCGGTGATTTTCAACAATAGATTTTTATTTGTCATTTCAGTTTATTATTTTATTAACAATGCAAACTTAATTTTATTCTATAAAAAAAGAAACAATAATTCAAACTTTATCCGTATTCCTATCATGTTCGTGAATGAATATCAAATCTCATAAAAGTTTAAGTGTTTAAGATCATAGAGTGCATTTTAAGATCGAATTTTTGTGTGTCAACTGAAATGAAATCTACAACTTAATGGTAAAAGAACCCACTGAAATGATAACGCCGAGAGGATATTAAAAATATTAATGTGGTATCGTAGGACACCAGGTAGGAACGAAGTTCCTTCGGCTAATGTAGAATCGACACAATTCATGAGTATATACTATGCATTCGACGGGGTGGAGTGAGGGAGAAAGAGAAAGATATTATTCAATACCCGCTTGTGTATACGACTATCGCACCTGCGCACGTCTCATTTAACGGTTCACATTTTTTTTCAGTTTGGTTGCACAGCAACTGTCGCGCCTGCGCACGTCTCATTTAACGGTTTTATTCCACTTTGTTTTGTTCCAAATATTTTTTTCTGAACTGAACTCTTCATCATTATACCAAAAATCATTATCAAAATATTAAAACTACAATTAAAACTGTAACCGCTACCATCATACATCTAGATAATGAAACCACGATAGGTAAAAAATTGCTATGTTCTCAACTACCCTCGACATACATATATAAATATCATATCAACATATCACTACAATTCAATGAAGTTGAAACACATTTTTTTAATAAATCTAGCTCGAGTTTTAACGGCCACCGAAATGAAACTATTTTTGTTCCTTTATCACTGAAATGATAAATTCACTTCTTGATCTACAATGACGCGCGACGTTGTCATCGGTGCAATAATGCCTAGGCCCTAGAGCATAGGTCGGACTTATCCAAAAACAGGAAAGGCAATCACGACGCCAAGTTGACTGGGCTATTCTACTAAAACTTGAAATAATTCCTTTTTTATGACAAAATTCAACAGAAACTAGTCCGGTCATGTGAAAAACTGGCAGATGAAAGTTTGATAAAGCAGATATACAGTGCGAATATGGATGAATTATCTAAATTAAACATTAAATTAAACTAAACCCGGGGAGACCAAGGTTGACACTCCACGATCTGATCGCTCGGATATTATCCGGGGGTTGTGTCAAGAGTCTCCGAAAAAGGCGTGTTTGTATGAAAAGGGTAATGAATATGAAGACAGGTTTGTCACGATCGTGAAGTTTGGCACTCGAAACTCTCTGACTATCCCGGGTATGGGATTTTGCGTGGTGATATGAATGTAAAAGACGACTGCTTGTTTTTTTTTGAATGACTAACTTGTGGCTAACCTCGCTGTTACAACTTTACTGAGCTTTTTGCTTGTCAAATGGTAATGAAAGTAGGTGAAATATAATTGTTTTTTGTGATGGACTTTATTGTAATCAATTTAAATACTGAATGTATAATTGAGATTTCACATACCTGACATTGGCTAAATAAGTCGTGAAAAACGATTGATAGCCATATTTATAAAAGAAGAAGAAGAAGCGAGTTTATGAGTGGAATTGGGACTTAGGACAGACCTCGCCGTTAAAATTACATTCAAATTTAAAAAAAAAGTACCTTCACGCACATATCCCCGAAGAAGTAGGCAAATTTATTTTTTGATAGAGGCCATTAGTCAATATTTTTGCCGAGGTGAAGAAGTACTTACTTTACTGAGATAAGAACAAAAGATCACAAGCAAGCACATTGCACTATGGTTCAGATGATTGCCGTTTATTGTTATTGCTTATGCAATTTCTAAAATCATATATTTTATACTTTCTTCCGTAGATATACTATCTTATTCAAATTTCTTTGTTTTACACCCACTACAAAAATTGACTGCATGTTTCTTTTATGTTTGTTACGCTTTTACTCGACCAATTAAGCCAGGCCAGTAATGAGGTCTTTTCCCTTATTAATGTTACCTTGATCCCAATAGTTTTTTTTATGTTATTGGAAGACAAACAAGTAGACGGATTTCCTGATGTCAAGAAATTTACGCCACCTAGAGACACCAGAGGTGGTAATTGTGCGTTGCCAACCTGAGGCCAGGATGTTGCACCTCGAGCAAAAGTAAGTTTACCGGCTACCTTTCCCTCTGAACCGGAACATTTCATGACGTTATGGCGGCAGAAATAGGTAAGGCGGTGGTACCAATCCAGGCGAGTCGCTGCTAAACTCTACCACCTCGTCACCTATGTCAAGGTGTTAGTGACGGTGAGCCTATGCTCGCCTTTTACGAGCTGCCAGGTAAGGAAAGCAGACGGTCTATTCAACAAAGGAGCCCGGACTAACACGGGGAAGTGGTTTTTGAGTTATACTCGCACTTAGTAATGCACATATTTTAAAAAGTATCTTCACGCCTGAAGATGAAGATGCATATATTTTTTAAAAAAGTTAATAGGATGTTGATAAAATGTGGGACCATCTCGGAATCATTTGCTATCTTTCCAAAACTTGTCTAATCGCGACGTAATGAAATGTTTGAAGTCGGTTTTTGCAGTTTAACTAAGCTTGATCATACAATCCTCTCTCCTCTGTGGTTTAGCGGTCCGGTATCGAGCTTGACTTCATGAGGTCCCGGGTTCGATCCCCGGGTCGGGCAACAAAAAAATTAGAAAATGTACATTTTTAGTTTCCTAATAAAAATAATGTTGACCCGGATTGGATAGGTGCCCGGTTGTCGATATGCTTGCCATCTATCACATTGTGGGACTTAGTGTCTTCGGCTAGCCGTGCGTGCCCTAGTTGTGCCTGTGCCTACCTCTTCGGGGATGTGGATGCTAAGATACTTTTTTATCATAAAATTTAAATTTCTATTTAGCAAAATACTAAAATTACGTTGTTCCCGCCTTTTCGGTCTAGTTCTCTGGTGTTGTGGTTAACTACATGAGGTCCAAGATTCGATTCCCAGGTCGGTAGTCAAATATGTTTTTTTTTATTTTCTAAAAAAAAGCAATGTTTCCCAAAATCGGAAGTGTTCAGTTGACGATATGTTTGCTACCTATACATTGTAGGACTGAGTACCCGTAATTGCTTCTCCCCGTGTAGGTCCGGGTCCGTTGAGAAGAACAGACCATCTGTATTTCTGCAAGGCAGCTCGTAAGAGGCGAGCACTGATTAAAATGTAGGTCATTACCAACAAGATCACTGGTTGTCGAGTGCTGTGCAGCAATTTGGTCGATTAGGTCCTTCGTTAAAACTATTCTTGACGCTATAAGACTGTCATGTATCGGGACTCGGGAGAGTTAGACATGTACAGCAGCATCTAGACTTGCACAACTAGTAATTCATCCCTAAGAAATAACCTAAAAACCCCATGTATTTTTCTAGATCTCTCAAAAGCATTTGACACAGTTTCTGTCCCCATCCTCTTAAATAATTACTTAGTTAATTTTATTTATCCTTATTGGAACAACTTCCGTTTGGTTTCCGGAGGTGGCGTTAATAACTGCGACACAGTCTCTGGCTAATGCAGTTATTATCGTTGCAACATGTTGTAATTGTATAATTATAATCTCTGACTAATGCAGTTATTATCATTGCGACATGTTGTAATTGTATAATTGTTTTCAAATAAATACTTTCAATTTTCAATTTCAGTTTTCAATTTCAATTTTCAATTTCAATCCCGACCTCAGGACAGCGACGCACCTTTGACATCTATGGTGTCTATAGGTTTTGTCTCGCCATCAGAAGAGCAGTGTGCTCGTTTGTTGACCTCTCACATAAAAAAGCCTTTAGCTAATCTTGTTTGCTATGTTTTTAACTCTGCCGACCCTTTTGGGGACTCGGGCGTTAAGGTACTTCCTTACTTCTGTACTAGTTTCAGACCAGAACAAGATATTATATAGTGGATCCTGTGCAAGTTACCGCTCAGATCTCTACTACTTGTACGTAATTTATAACCTTCTAGCCAAGCCGGCGAACTTCGTGTCGCTTGACATAAACAGCAAAACAACAACAGATTGTATATTATATTAGAGCAATTGTTTTCCCACTTTGTCTGCAATTTTTAAAATTTTTGAATTTTAATGACTCTTCTTCTATTCTCAGGAGGACTAATACAAAAAAAAACATATTACAGTACTCCTATTTAAATTATTATATTTTTAAATTGGCTGACCTAATCTGAATTTAAGCGAAATGTGAAATTAAGCGATGAATTATGTGTAATAAAAACTCTATATAAATCTTTAAAATACATTCGGATTTTCGAAGTTTGACGAATATAGCCGAATCGCATAATTTAAATAGTACTATTGTACCAAATTAGTTCATCCGCCATGCGATGACCACGCGAAATGGCGATTAATTTTTATACATATGTACATGTTTCATGATACTTTATCATATATGCTCGACTCTTATGAGCTGCAAAGCAAGTAGGCACATAATCTATTCTACACAAAGGACCCTAGCGGCCAAGGGGATAAAGAAAATGGATTGGGGGAGCAGAAAGAATTGTGACAACTTTAACGGCACACTACTGAAAAAAAATACGGACGGGGATCATTAAATTTTCCCACTAGTCGCTAGTGCATGGCAACTACCTAATTTATGTGATAAACTCAACGTTTTGGCAAGCCATACTTATTTGCCACTGTCTTCTTCCAGTTGGCTGCCTATCCTCCAGTCAGTACACTTATAAAACAGACTTTAGATCCCATTCATCAGTTGGCAAGCATCTTTAATATACTTGTTTTTGTCATTATGAATGTTAAGAGCAGTAGCGGTTTTAGTAATAGCAGCGCCCTGGGGCGAAATTTATACAGCGCACCCTGCATGCTGTTCAAAACCATACTGAAAGTAAATAATATATAGCGTACAGGATCTGACGCCCCTTTACATCTTGACGCCCTGGGCGGTTGCCCAAACAGGCCATACCCAAACGCCGGCCCTGGTTATTTTAATGGAGTAAAGCTCAGAGGAGAGAAGAAATGTATCGTAAATTTTGAATAAACTTGAGTCATTGTTTCATCTGTTTTTCCCAAATTTTCCATTCCCAACGCAGCTGATATAAATACTAACATTTGACCCGTGCGTTCGCGTCATGTTATCAGTATAAAAACTGTACACAAATTCAATTACCTATGTGTGATCTATGAAGTTAGTAGCAAATCTCACTCAGTGTAAATAACATCGTGCCAAACGCAATGTCTTGAAATCGTGCTTTATTACTTGGTATGAAAAAGGTGTGTACTTTTTAATATTACAAGGCAATCAAGAGTATTTGTGTGGTCTAGCGGTTCATTTGTTGGACTTCCTGAGGTCCCGGGTTCGAATCCCGGGTCGGGCAACAAAAAGAAAATCGGGTTTATCCAATAGAATAAAAAAAACGTTGCTCGGAATTGGATGTGTGCCTGGTTTGGCGATAGGCTTGCCACCTATCGCATTGTGGGACTTAGTGTCTTCGGCTAGTCGTGGGTGGCCTGGTTGTGCCTCTGCCTACATCTTCGGGGATATGGGCGTGAAGGGACTTCAAGAGTATACATTTTTTGATGGTAAGAAATCGCACAAGTTAATAGGTGTCTTTTTAACCTGATTTGGGTGTTAAGCCTTTTGTGTAAATTAATTTGCAAGACAATGGCAAGAACTGACGTTATAGTGGCAAACGGTTGTATCAATTTCGAATTGAAAGAAAAGAAGGCGGTTTATTGACTAGTTTTAATGTTCAAAAAACAAAAGTGGAATTGCAAAAATGTGACAAAAGGAAAGTGGAGGTTCGGTACACTTTATTTTAACGTGTTCATTAATCAATTCACTATTTTAAATTTAAAAAAAAAAGTGTATTTATTCTCTCCGAATGGTGGGTTATTATAATCACGTAAACACAAATAATTGGTGTTTTAATTAATTGGATATTTAAAAACAAACGTTAATAAACCCACCATTAATAGAAAATAAAATACACAGTTTTATAACAATTGTCGCAATTTTCCTTTTATAATTTGTCGCAGCTGTCGCAACTTCACCCGGGATACAGCAGAGTGCAGAATATATTTTTAGATTTATTCTCAGTCGGTATTAATAGCCCGGTGAAGTTGTAAAAACCTCGCGGCTACCAACAAATTAGCCATTCAAAAAACAAAAAAAAAGTCGGTATTCCAACAGCTTCTCACGAAAAATCAAATCAATTAGGCATGTAAATATTTTATGTTTTAGGAAATTTAATAGGGAACTTTTATCCCGCTTACTAAAACGGTACCCGTAGGAGTGGGATAACAGTCAAAATGAAAAATTTTATAATTCATTACGACATAGACCGATTTCATTTATTCTTTTTTTTATTCTTTTTTATTTTTTGTTTTGAAGTATTGCTTTGTAGATTTTCCTGTTTCTATTTTAAAATCATTCGTTTTTTAGATTAGACATTACAGACAAAACAATTCTCAGTATAAAGTGACTAAATTAATTAAAATTCCAGAATGTAGAGAAACATTTGAACAGGGTTATTGTAAAATTTAAGTTTTAGTGTCTTTTTTATTGCGCAAGTAATTGTCAGGAGAAAATTCAATTGAAATGAAAACAATAGTCGTAGTTAGGACATTATGTTATGATATTATTAATGGGCGACCACTAGTAAAAAATAAATATCCCTAGACTAGATATTCATCTAACCTTAAAGTAAACGTATTATATGGTAACATTATGATACCCATAGGGATACATAATATACTCTTATATTATAATGTTAACACTGTAAAAAGATTAGCAAAACCCAGAAAACAGTATGTAATCAAAACAGCATTTATCGCCCCAATGCCTGTACTTATCGGGAATTGAGTCCAAGAGTTTATACCCGAATCCCTTCAAAATCCTTTCAGTTACATCTTTTATAACTCAAGAGCAACTGAATCAATTATCATAAATTAAAGTTTAGTGGAGTAGTTAAAAGGATTTAAGTATGTTACTTAATTTTCCTTAGACTAATATAAAAATCATTTGCTTTTGGTTATTCGTCTCGCTTACCTGATCAACATGGTTAAAGCTGTATTGCCTAACCGGTTATTTTGGAGGTTATTGAAAATTTTAAATTGTATGCCTCCCTACGTTTTGTTCCCCTTATTACAGTGGCGGTTTTTAAATAAAAATACCATGTTTACAAATCCACCTGCTATAGCTAGTATTTAACAATTATTAAAAGTATCTTCACGCCCATATCCCCGAAGAGGTAGGCAGAATCGCAACCAGGGCACCCACGACTAGCCGAAGAGTCAAGTCCCACAATGTAATAGGAGACAAGCCTTTCGCCAACCGGGCACATATCCAATCCCAAGCATGGTTTTTTTTATTAGAAAATTGGAAAAACTAAATTTTCTTTTTGTTGCCCGACCCGGGATTCGAACACGGGACCTCATGCAGTCAAGTCCAACACCTGAACCGCTAGACAACAGAGGCATCAAAATGAATTCAACAATATCAAAGTGTACCGACAGAACCAGTATTTTTATAAACCTACCAGTTAAGACATTTTCCGCATTAAACAAGGAAACTCGTTCAATTACATTAAAATGCTACTTGAATCAAATGCTAGGCGAAACACGGCTCGAATGAAGCCAGCAAAACATGGAAAAACTGTAATTTGAAATCAAGTAAATTATACGAATAAAAAATAAAGGTCTGGTCCAAAAAAAAGCTTACTTCGGAACTTTTTTCAAATATTTCAATTTTGACCATTATTTTAGTTAGTTTGGAAGCATTTGCATGTTCAAAATTCGAAAAGTGAGTGGGTTCATAGTAAAAACGTATCTTTACTCCCTACTTTTACTTTGTTAACATTATTTTTAACCCACCCCCCCGAAAAAGAGGGGTTTTAAAAGGATTTTCGTTTGCTGTTGACTTGATCGAGATGATTCTTAGCTACATTACCAATATATACTTTCACATATACTGTATATGATCTCGTAATTATAGCATCTTTTATAAAAAAAAAGCATTTACTAATTTCAATTACAAAAAAAAAACTAAGTACGGTAGTGTGTACTAATGTATCCATATTAGGTCTAGGTTGTGTTCCCTATCCCCTGTAGGGTTACTCTCGAAGCTCGATTCATGCATTATTGGAAATTGGAATCGAATATGTCATTTTAGGTACTTTTGAACACAATACTGGCGAATTATTACCATTTAGCTAATAGTAAATAGTAAATTATTTTATCCTATTCGTTGAATTTATTTGTAACTAAATGTTAATAATCCTCTAATTCTGTGTTCACAAGTACCTAAAGTGACATATACGATTCCAATTTCCAATTCGCATGATATCGAGATTCCAGAGTAACCCTACAGGTCTACGGTTCACATACATGACGGGCACTGACGTTGTAGCTCTAGGAATGTATAAGACAAAGGTGTCAAGTTTTTCCAGAATTCTAGAAAGTAGTATGTTATATTTGATGTTCTTAATGTGAACAAACTTTGTTCCTATTTGAGGGTGAACAGATCAAAGAGCTGTTACAATTCGCTAATATATTGATAACATAGATTTAAACTACTTTTATAGCAATAACATGAACTAAATATCATAACATAAACATCTGTGGAATGATGAAATTACCACTTAATTAACGCATAATAATCATTTAATACATTTGCGTCTTACTTTGTAGATTCGCCACAACTAATAAATCATTTATGTTATTTTCCAATTATATATATACACACGCTTATTATTACTAGATATTCACGAGGCTTGGACTCGATTCTCGACAGTTGCAAGCATTTGTGTTATTTTTATGGGTAGGCAGGGAGTAATGTCACAGATCTACTGTTATTATTTCCATCGATATAATACCTATGTACCCAAGTCTTTTTGGCTATGGATATTTATTTATAACGATAAGATCTCAATAACATTTATTTGTATATGTTATTATCGTTCACAAATACCTACAGCCCAAGCATTTATTAATCAAATATTTGCTTATTTTAATGTTAGATCAATTCGTGTAATTTATACAGAGATAGTTATTTATTTTTTAGTAGTGCTCGCCCATTGGTCGAAATTGGATCATAATAAATTTTAATATCTTGTTGATAAAAACGCCACCTACATTTCTCACGACTAGCTATTTAGTTTCCAAACTTTATTTATTGATTTAATGTTCTTTATAAGCATTATTATTGAAAAATATTAGCTTTCTGCACTTCTCCTACACATAAACTGTAAGTGTGCCAAATTT
>NJDC01000704.1:257697-282520 GCA_002245475.1 Calephelis virginiensis | reverse complement strand
TTGTTTCCTTTTTGTTAAGGTACAAAAATTTTGAATATCACCCAGAACATTACTTGATGTAAGGAAATGACTATCCCATCGCCCACTATAGGAGTAATTAAAATTTTGTATTTTTTTTATTCACTTTCATTACTACTACCGTACTATCTTTTCCTGTATCAGCATGCAGTGGCGTTAGTAGTAATAATTATCGTTTCTCAGTCTCAAATGTAGATTAGCAAGAAAACTTACTCGTGAGACTTGAGATTCGATTCGCGATGGGGTTGTCACAACCCAATGCCTCCTGAAGTCTTATTTGACATTAAAACTGTACAAATTGGATAATGATAATATTGTGTATTAACAGACGGTGTCAAAGATTTGGATAAAAGAAGTACCGCAGACAACCAACAGCAGGAACTATGGCGAACGTTCGAGAAAAACCAGTAAAGAATGGAAAACCAGAAACTATAGCTACTCTTGACGAAGCCATGATGATGACTGGTAAGTTATGCACAAACTCTATGACGGAAAATTTTTGGTAGGATCGAGAGAAGCAGATACAGTTTCTCACCAAATCTAAAAAGGTATTATTATGATAGTGGAAGGTGACAAACAAACAACCAGATTACCGCGTCTGTGGTCTGGCGGTCCGGCGTTGGACTTAATTTCTTGAGGTCCCGGGTTCGATTCCCGTGTCGGCAACAAAAAATAAGAAAAATCATATCTTCAATTTTCTAAAAAAAATAACTTTGTCCAGGATTGGATACGTTCCCGGTTGGCGATAGGCTTGCCACCTATCACATTTTGGGACTTTATGTCTTCGGTTAGTAGTAGGTGCCCTGGTAATGCATCTACCTACCCTTACGGGGATATGGGTGTGAAGATATTCAACAAGCAGACAGAATTCCTGATGTCAAAGAAATTCATACGGCCTAGATATACACAAAAGGTGATAACGGTTTGAGAACCTGAGGGTGGGATGTTAGCAAAAGTAAGTGTACCGACTACCTTATTCGTCGAACCGTAACACGTCAACGGCTGCATGCTGAGTTATATATCATACTAGCTGTTACCCGCGGCTTCGCCCGCGATAAATTGAGATGTAAGCTATCCTATCTCTCACGTTGGATCGAACTGCACATGGTGTGCGAATTTTATTATAATCGGTTAAGTGGTTTAGGCGTCCATTGAGAACAAACATTGTGACACGAGATTTATATATATTAGATTTTTTGTATGTTTATTACGCATTTACTCGGCTAATGACGAATAGATGTTGATCGTTTTTTTTTATCGTATAAAAGTCGAAATTATATTGGACCTCGTTCTAAATAAAAATTTATCAAGATCCGACTTGTGGTAGGTGAGACTTTGCTGGCCTATCTTTTGAGAAAGGAATTATCAAATCGTGAATTGGTAATGAAAATGGTTTCATGTTTTTAAAGTCATACTGCCTTAAAATTATTTCATAATTACTGCATTTCTTACACATGACGTGTTCCGGTTCGGAGGGTTAGGTAGCCGGTAAATTACTTTTACTAGAGGGTTCAATTCCCGGCCTCAGGTTGGCAACGTACCATTGCCACTTCTAAGCGGCGTGAGTTTCTTGCCATCAGGAAATCCGTCTGCTTGTTTGTCTTCCAACATCATAAAAAACAAATTGAGCAAAAATACTTATAATTTTGATCTGTGAATGTGTTTTCACTTGTGTGAAGTAACCTTTCATCAAAGTCACTAGATAGTCCAATCATTTTAAGGAGCCGTCTATCTTTTGTCATAAAAAATGCATACGTATGATCCGATAATAAGCTATAAACGAGTGCATTTCAGTAGACACTTGCTATGATTAATGTGCCCTGAGATTATATTTGATCTCTCCATCTGTTTGTGTTTGCTTTGACTAACGACCACCCTGTGACGGGTGATTTTTTTTATAGATAAACGAGGCGATTTATGCATGGTTAACGGCCAATGTTAATAATGTATCTCTCAAGACAGATTTCAAGCAATCTAGATAGCTTCGTATCCGCCGGCCTATCCTATACCTAATTGCCATTATCCTGTCCACAGATATGTTATTGGCAAGCGATAACATAAAAATGGATCAAAATATCAATCTTGGACAGCAAGTTTTGGATTAGGATTGATTATTAATATTGACCGTAAATGATCAAAGTTTAAAAAAATTTGCGGATATATCGTGTCTTTTGTTTCTAAAATACTCATTCGCTAGTCATCATTAGTCGCCGGCTTTGGGAAACCAAACTTATGCTAAATATACTTTAGTCTGTGTTTAGTAATTTACCCCGTGTTGGTCCGGGCTCCTTTGCAGAATAGACCTTCTGCCTTCCTGTGCCAGGCAGCTCGTAAAATGCGAGTATAGGCTTACCGTCACTAACACCGTGGCATCTGATTAGGTGGTAGAGTCTCGCAGCGACTCACCCGGTTTGACACCACGGCCTTGCCTATTCCTATTGCAAAATGTTAGCATAGCATTGTTCATTGATTATAAAAAATCATTCGACACTCTGGACCATAATTAGCTGTTGCAAGTTATAGATGACTGTGGAATCAGGGGTCCAACTAACAGTTGGTTTCGGGAATATTTATCTAACAGAACAAAGACCACAAGATATAAAAAACAAATAACTGTAATGCTAGAATCTCTAAAAACAAAAGATAGCTTGAACACACTGCTAAAAATTATTATGGACAAAGAACAATCGAGTATATATCTTCCAAATTATGTATTAAATATCCCTTTTTCCTCGAAGATAAGATTTTAAAGATGGGCTACTTAAATGTAAAAATGAAAAACATATTCCTAAAAATTTAAGAAAGTATGTAAGCTGCACGATATAATATATGAGCAAGCAAATTTAAAACGTAGAGACTATAATTTACATAAATTGTAATTGTAAGCAAAGCACTATTTATGCAAATTTAATAATAATAATATATAGTATATGAGCGCATCGCCAATAAACTGCTTCACAGTTTGGCGAAACTGTGTAATTTAGATGTAAGTTATCTATCAGTTTATACGTAGCGAATCATGTACCGGGCCGTTAGTAGATTATAAATATACATGATTAGGGAAAAAGGCAACTGACCTACAATTGTATTTAACAAGTCTTTCCTTTGATTAATGAAAGAGTTTGTCAATGAAATTAATTACTATCATGATTGCTGATTAATTTAAGTTTTTGTTGGCTTCGTCAGTCAGTAAAAGTTAACCTTCTACATTTATATTTACCATACCGATTTAGGTCGATATGGTATACCTTTTACTATGTGTTGGTCACGGCTCCTTTGCAGAAGAGGCCATCTGCCTTCCTGCCAAAAGCTCGTAGAAAGTAAGCATAGGCTTAACGTCACTAGCACCGCGACATCTGACAAGGTGGTAGTTCCGCCGTGACTTGATCACCTCTGTGGTGTAGCGGTCCAGATGTTGGACTTGACTGCGTGAGGGCCCGGGTCCGATTCCCAGGTCGGGTAACAAAAATA
Source organism: Calephelis virginiensis (assembly GCA_002245475.1). Taxonomy (NCBI): domain Eukaryota; kingdom Metazoa; phylum Arthropoda; class Insecta; order Lepidoptera; family Riodinidae; genus Calephelis; species Calephelis virginiensis. Next base: position 279,031 of record NJDC01000704.1, on the reverse strand, counting down.
AAATTTGGTTTCTCGAATTTTCTAATAATAAAACAATGTGTTGCTCGGGGATGGATATGTGCTAGGTTGGCGATAGGCTTGCCACCTATCACATTGTGGGTTTTAGTGTCATTGACTAGTCGTGGATGCCCTGGTTGCGCTGTGGATATGAGCGTGAAGGTTACACAGTGGTCATCCACAACCCTAAACTAATGTCATGTTTTGCAAAACTCCTAGAACTTGCACGCTTCTATGGATTTTTTTTTTATAGAAGAGGAGGCAAACGAGCAAGTGGGTCACCTGATGGAAAGTGATCCCTTCCGCCCACGGACATCCGCAACACCAGGAGTATCACAGATAAAATAAAAGACATAAATAAATATAAATATAAAAGACATTCTGTAATCTAGATCTAAATAATAATCTAGTCCTATCTCCTTCCATATGGAAACAATCAGGTCCCTTTTCTTTCTGTTTTACTACATTAAAAACATGGATGCTTCCCAAGTCATAAATCGCCGACCTTGTATAAAACCTATCTTTAGAAAAAAATGTTACTCAAGACTTTAATTGAGTGATTTCACTCGTTTCCGCTATCATTGTTGAAATTATGGGAAATGTATAGATTAATCATTGAGTTATTAATAATTGTTGTTTCATGAATGCAAAGGAATCAATTTATTTAAATTTATTTTGAGCGTTCAGAAAATAGTGTTAAGTCATTTACATTTTTATCAATGCTAATACAACCATTTGTATTACATAAATTAACATTATTTATCTCTTTTTGGACCTTCATAGAACATTCTATTAATTTAGCTAAAGTCGGATAAAATCTAAAATTTTATTAAATGGGACCTCATGTAGTCAAGTCCAAGTGGACCGCTAGCGTCTACCCTAATCACTTTTTTTCTTTTTCGCAATCGGTCAATTTATTATATCAGGGTCTTAAGGTCTTTAAAGATCAGAAAGTAAATTTATTCAGTAATTTTCAACTAATTAAAATGGTTCCTTAAAAAAATTATGGTATTGGTAAATCTCTATGTATTTAAGTGTTGCTTTAGACTTAGCAAAAAGAAAAGTAAAATAAGGAAGAAATCATCGAATGTCGTCGTGTTTACCATGCCTTCACAATGATTAAGAGGCTGACAGTTGCGGTGATAATGGTGACACAATTTTAAAAAACACGTTTGCTTACACTCGATTATCGACTAGAAACTAGGTCTAGGTTTTGCGTAACGAAAATTTAAAATGCATGGAAACCTGAGGCATATTACTGCCTTAATTTACGTTCCTTCCTTGTTTTCTTTTAAGTTTTTTTTTAAATTATTGTCATATCAGCATTAAACTGTGGTCTAGCGCTTCAGTTAGTGGACTTGACTGCATGAGGTTCCGGGTTCAAATCCCGGGTCGCCCAACAAAAAGGAAATGGGGTTTTTCCAATTTGCTAATAAAAAAATGTTGCTCGGGATTGGAAATGTGCCCGGTTGGCGATAGGCTTGCCACCTATGACATTGTGGGACTTAGTATCTTCGGCTAGTCGTGGGTGCCCTGGTTGTACCTCTGCCTACCCCTTCAGGGATATGGGCTTGAAGATGCTATTTTTAGGATTTACGAATAGAGTGAAGAGTGAACAGACTACTTGTAACTTATTACATGTACTTCCACCATCTTAGGACGCTTTTATTAACATAGTACTCGTATCTATGTAACGGATTCTTAAAAGGTGTTTTCACCCACTTTAAAAGGTCGAATTGAATTGAAACTTTACAACAAGGGTTGAAGACAACACAATTACTAATATAAATATGAAAAAAAGTATCGTCACTCCCATATCCCCGAAGAGGCAGGCAGAGGCACACCCAGGGCACCCACGATTAGCCGAAGACACTAATGTGATAGGTGGCAAGCCTATCCCCAACCGGGCATATATCTAATCCCAGGCATTTTTTTTAGAAAGCTGGAAATACCACATTTTCTTTTTTGTTGCATGACTCGAGATTCGAACCCGGGACCTCATGAAGTCAAGTCCAACACTTGGACCGCTAAACCACATAGGTGATAAATCCAAAAAAACTCCTTTTTTAGAGCGTAGGTTGTAAAATGTTTTATTTTAAGTTACTATTTATTTGTTGAAAATTGTTTTCTATATACAAAACCTAGGTACAAAATCGTGTTTTCTAGTTTTAAACTATTACTTATTTATCTTAACAGATAGCACACCTTTACCTCATGGTGAGAGACAACCGCTATTAATAGATATTATAGACGCGTCACTATCCTGTGGCAGGATTTAGGTCGAACCAGAACATGACAGTGTCATTATGGCGACAGGAACTCATTTTTGTCGGTGGGTCCCTACCGGGCAAACTGATGCTCAGCACTCTTGAGTCTACCACCAGTTGTTCATGACACACTTAACCTATACTAGCCTCTTACGAGCTGCCAAGTGGTGAGGGAGATGGTCTATCAAGGGACAAGTCCCAAAGATCCATGGATAAACATGGAAAAACCTTAAATCCTTTCTTCACTTTTCCTCAGATTATCAAGAACATTAAGAACTAAGTACATTAAGAAACTTGCAAATAAACTACAAGTTATATATAAATGGGCCTCCCCAGAACAACACAATTAATATTTGTTTAGCACATAAGTATCATTTATTTGTTCACACGGAAGACGTAAAATTCATTAAATACTTACACAAGCGGGGTTTTCCAAATCATAATATTATTTTATTCGCTGCAAATGAAGATACCTTAAGCATAAACAAATACACAGATCTGACAAAACAAGCTGTTTATTTCAATGTAATACACTAATGATAAAGTAATTATATGATAACATCTGGGTATTGAATTAAAAAATAATATTTTGAGCTCATCGCTCGCTAGTATTTTGATCTAAGCGCTTTAGCACTGCGTCAGATGTCACGGTGTTGGTGACGGTAAGCCTATGCTTGCCTTTTACGAGCTGCCTGGCAGGAAGGGAGATGGTCTATTCTATAAAGTAGCCCGGACCAATACGGGAAAAAAATATGATAATTGTAAATTGAGGAAAGTAATGATTATTAAGTATCTTCACGCCCATATCCCCGAAGTGGTAGGCAGAGGTACAACCAAGGCACCCACGACTAGCCGAAGATACTAAGTCCCACCATGTGATAGGTGGCAAGCCTATCGCCAACCGGGCACAATTCCAATCCACACCAACATTTCTTTTTGTTTGCTGACCCGGGATTTGAACCCAGGACCTCATGCAGTCAAGTCCAACACCCGGACCGCTAGACCATAGAGACGATAGTAATGATTATTGGGATTGGAAACCCATATTAACTATTCCTACTGCTGTGTTTCGTTCGTCTTTGTCATACTCCGGTCTGTACTCGGCGTAAGATATAAAGTTTGCAAACATAATTATCATCTTAGTGCCGTGACGTACATTTCTTACCATAAGGAAAATCGTCAGGGTGTTAGATTACGCTATGAAAAACCTGAATGTTTGCGACAAGGGCACCATTTGCTATAAAGAGACCATAAATCTCGTCTTCCAGGTTTCGGGATCTACAACATTATACACATGCTGCTGAGTGGCTTCATCCTGATGGGCGTGATCATGCAGAGCATGGTGTTTGGGTACGTGCTCCCTGCAGCGCAGTGCGACTTGCATCTCACCCTGCAGCAGAGAGGATGGCTTGCAGCTATACCTTTCTTAGGTAAATAGTTAAGATACGCTATGTAATATACATTTGTACTCCTTGTACATTTGTACTTTTGACCGCCTCGTTGGTAGAGTGGCTAGCGTACACGCCTAGCTACATCGATCAACCGCGAGGCTCGGGTTCGATTCCCGACGGGGGCAGGCGTTTGTGTGATGAACATTTAAATGTGCATTTCCGGGTCTGGGTGTTTATTAAACTTATTCTGGTATATATTTAAGTATTTCTATGTATTAGAATCGTCAACTAACACCCATAACACAAGCATATAATTTGCTTACTTTGGGGTTAGATTCAATTTGTGTAACTTCTTCAATAAAAAATAAATAAATACATTTATTTTTTATTTATTTATAAGGTTCTTTTAAAATAAGTGTTCATCCTAATCATGATTTGACTAATGACATGTTAACGCTCATACCAAAAACTAAAATGAAAAAAAAAATATCGTTTGGAGTTTTGGCGCGATTGGGATAATAGTAGGGGAGCCCGCGATGCTAAATGTGTAGTGACTCCAGCGTCATTGGGACCCATTGCACTTGGTCGATTAAATAGTGGAGAGTAAAACAGGTCATGTAAGGTTTTTCTTTTTAGCGGTGCGTTAAGTGTCTAGAAGCTAAAATAGCAATTTCAGTCACTTGATCATAGCCGAACTCATCAGATATTAATATTATATATGACTAATGTGTCTCCGATGACAGAAAGATGTCAATCAGACAGATTGCTGTAATGGACAATTAGCACATATAACTTGGTTTTCGAAAGTTTCTGAAACTCCTTCTCCCGTATGTCTTGTCAAAATCATCAGAAAATTCAAACATGGACTTATTGGCATGCAATAAGCTCGCCGTACTTTAATCTGACATGCGCGAGTATATTTTCAAGCCAAAAAAAAATTAGACAGACAACCCTACATACGCGTCTCTATGTAGAGATTTGATACATAATGGAGGTGTTCAACAATGGTACAAGGTATCTCCCATATCTTAATCTGACGCGCCTGAGTTAGTGCAAAAATCCCCTCTTGGGCTCCCCTACTATAAGCGAAGTATTTTTCATAATTATTGAATTTCGTGTATGCATTTAGTAAAATTTAGTAAATTTTGGTTTGGCAGTTAGTTTAATTTCGTTCAAAAACACAAATGAATTGATTAATGAAGAAATTGTGTGTATTGTGTGTCTCTCGATGCCGCCAAAGCTCACTCCATGAGTTCATGTAACTATGTTTTACTTAAGAACCTGTCATGACTTATTACGAAGACTTATGACTAATTCTGAATAATCTAAGGCCGATTCTGCGAAGTCGGGTAATAATTAGATAAAAAATAATTAAACTTTACTAATGGCAAAAGCTCACGCCCATGCCAATAACTGACAAAAAACTATCGTTTGTGTTTTAGCGATAATCTTGACGTCATACTTTTGGGGCTGGCTGGCGGACACGCGAGGTCGCCGGTACGTGATGCTGTTTTCCATGGTCATATCCGCCATGTTCTCCGTTCTCGTCAGCTTTGCGCCCAACTTGGTGTCGTTTGGAGTGCTCTCCTTCTTATCTTCTATCTTGTAAGTATATCCGAAAAAATGTTATCAAAATTTTAACTCTGAAGTAGTAAGCAGAGAATATATATACAACCAGAGCAAGCCACGGCTAGTCGAGGACACTAAGTCCCACAATGTGATAGGTGGCAAAAGCCTATCACTAACCGGGCATATCAAATCCGGGTGACGGTGTTTTTATTAGACAATGGAAAAAACATATTTTCTTTTTGTTGCCTGATCCGGAAATCGCACTTCTGGAAGTCTGGTCCAATACCGGACCGCTGGATCATAGAGTCGCTTTTTAAATATAAAAATGTGCCTATAATGTTTTTGTTTAACAAAAAAAAGTTAAAAATAACTCTGTAAACATTCACGAAGCGCGCATTCGATTCTCGTCGAGTCAGACATTTTTTGATAAACAAAAGTATCTGTTATTCTAAGTCTAGGTGTTTCTTAAATTTGTGGTATGATAATGTGGAGGAAGCTAGGTTGATCTGTTAGAAGCGTGACACTTTCCACTCAAAACTCTCTGTCTACAACGCAAGGAACTAGGCGTAAGGATATGTGTGTGTGTACGCATTCAATTGATTTTAGTTTTTGTTGAAGTATTTCTGTATGTTTACAGTTTCATACAAATTAAAGACTGATAAAAAGCAATTTAAATTTGCTAAATTTGAATTAGATCAATTACTTGTCTAGAGATTATTATTAAACATATTGTCATATTTTATCATGTATCCTATATTTACTTATATACATATAATGAAGAATATAAAATGTAAAAAATCTATGACAATATAAATTATGTTTTTTTAATCGACTCCAAAAAAGGAGGAAGTTTCCAATTCGACTGTAGCCAACCGATTTTGATGGTTCCTATTTATAAACATAGGTCATGATTCCGAAGTGGTCACATATTAATTTTATCATGATCCGACTAGTGCTTTTAGAGTTACACTAAATAGGACATAAATTTTTTACTTAAGTAAAATTTTTATGCATTGTTAAGTGTAACAATGTAGGACCATTTTGAAATATCTGGAGTCAGTTTTTGCAGTTTTACTTCATTTAATTGGACATAGTTAAGCAGAAAGGACTCAATCCACATCTAACTAGTTTTGAGATAATTGACTTTGAAGTTTATTATATATTTATAATAGTATGTACTGGCCATATATGCGGGTTGGTATGTATTGATTTTATAAATGTCATAGCTTTGTTTATCTGTAGGATCTTTTCCTGAACGAAAGTATAATAAGCTTTTCTACCTCTTGAGTATGTTTCACTCAATTTTGGTGTTCATGTGGGTTGGGTCCTTTCTGCTTAACTACGTCCAATTATTCCTGACTGATATCGTAAACCAAATAAATTAAAACAAATTCTCCTTTATATTTAATATATCTGTATAAATAATAATGTGTTGCAAGGCGTAAAACTCGGGAACGGCTCGACCAACTTGGCTATTTTTTTTTAAAATAGGTATTTTAAGGCACAGGGAAGATTCTTATGGATAGAAAAACTGAAAAAAGGAACAATAGGATAGCAATACTATAGTTTTCCACTACGAATTGCTTTTAACCCCCGACGCAAAAAGAGGTGTGTTATAAGTTTGACGTGTCTGTCTGTCTGTGGTATCATAATTTCTGAACGGATGCAGTGATTTAAATTCAATTTTTTTTTGTATTAAAGGTAACTTATGTGCGTGTGTTCTTAGACATGTTTGATGAAAATCGGTTGAGCGGCTTAAAAGTTGTGGGGGTGAAAGTGGGGAGATTAACTGAATGAGAGCAATTTTTTTACTTTTAAAAGGGAAATTAAGTTCTTGTGTCGTGGTGTTTTTAATTTTTAATAATATTTTTTTTTATCAATATCACTCATCAGGCAGTACGAAATTAGTCAGGTCCACTACGCATTATTAAAATTTTCTGTTTTTTTTTTCTTGTTGTAGTCCAGTTGTTGAAACATAAAAAAAATTAAAATCACTTTGCGCATTTAAATATTGATGCCTTATTTCTTTCACAGCATGTCGGGTCCTTCAGCTGTAGTGTACACATATTTAGGAGAATTCACAAACTTAAGGCACAGGGATAAAATGGTCACTTTCGGCTCATCGTTCGTCGGGATTGGAACTGTAGTGTTACCAGGTAAGTGAATTCAAAACTTGCACGTTACGAAGTATTATACTATACTAGCTTTACCTACGACTTCGTTTGGGATTGTTTGCAATAAACGCTAACCCGATTAAAGTTAGTAAATCGACATCAGTCGTAAAAGACTGCATTCACAATATTATTATGGTTGGAATTTATTACACTGACTAATTAACTTGAGTAAAAAAATCTATTATACCTTAGCTTAGGCTACACTCCGGGAGTGCCGGCAGAAGTGAAAACTTGAATATTAACGTTGTGCATTTTTGATATTTTGGATTGCACGAATTGCATTATTTATCAGTATTAAAGTTCTATCATTTATGTGGTAGAATACAATATTCATTTATTGCGCTATCTTACACAAACATGACAACACGAACGGTTGTCATAAACGAAGGTCACGTGTCCTGACAGGAGTTTAGAAGTTTTTACCCATTTCAAAAAAAGTGCGCAACGCCGCTAAAGAAGTTTTCACTTCAAGAAAATATTCTTACAAAAACAAAAATGTCCCTCGTACAGTCTCTTATACTCGTAATTCTTGATTATGGTGATGTTTATTTCCTTTTCGCTACAGAAACTCTTCTAAATAAATTGGAGAAGATTATAGATTGTTAAGATAATTACAAACAATTTTAAAATGTAAATAAATTTAACCCATTCTACCGTAAACTACCACCGTTTCGAAACCTAACCAGTCAGGAGAAGAAACGGCGAAACAAACTCCCCGGCAGCCAGGACTATAACCTATCATCTTCGTACTACCACCGTTTCTAAACCTAGCCAGACAGGAAAAAAACTTCCTGGAAAGCCCGCCTTCTTAAATTATTATTAGTTATTATTATTATTACAAATATTTTATTATTCATACTTGTTTGCAAGAAAATCTATTACACCATAATATGTTATCTCTAACAGCAAGTCGAATACCTTCTTTTGAAATGTTTTTAATGGCAGTGATTTAAGATTATCATAAATCTGGTTGTGTATACGAATGGGCATGCAATATACATTATTTTTGTAAATATTGATCTTTTGGTTGGACACACGGATTTTCTCACTATTTCTAAAATGTGATAGACCTTGGAACTCAGCATTTGTTTGAAACAAATTATGTTTTTTTTTACAAATACACATACAGCCAAAATGTATAAACAAGGTAAAGGTAATATTTTGAGAGACTTGAAAAGTGGCTTGCATGAATGCAACTGATAAACACTACACATCGCTCTTATACACTTCTTTTGAACTCAGATTCTAATTAGTTCTACAGAATTTCCCCAAATAGGAATACCATATTGCAATACGGAAGAAACATACCCATGATACGTTAAAAGAGACGATTTTAAGCCTAACACTTCTCTTATACGTCCTAACACATATAAACCTATCAATTTTGTTACAAAGTGAATCAATAGGTGACTTCAAATTACAACATTCATCAATTTTTATTCCTAGGAAGTTAGTAAAATCTACATTCGCTATAGTAGTATTATTTAAAAAAACTTGTGCTTGAAATTCAACTAATTTTTTCTTCGTAGTATTTATTTTAAGATTATTTTTTTTAACAATTCTGCTACCTTAGTTAAAGTTTTACTTGTTTATTCAAATAAATCATCTATATTTTTGCACTCGATAAGGAGGGTAGCATCATCAGCAAATAAGATGGATTAATGATTGATAGCATCAGGCAAATCATTTATATGAATTAAAAAAGTATTGGCCCTAAAACACTACCCTGTGATACACCACAGTCATTAAACATATAATTGGAAGTAGTTTCCTGCGGTTTCCACTTATTTTAGCTATCTTAACTAAATTCTCTAAATACCTTTTCAACCATTCTAATGATTTACCATTAATGCCATATCTCTCAAGTTTATTAACGAAATTTTATGTGATACAAAATCAAAAGCTTTACTCGTATCTAAGAATACAGCAACTGGAAGTTTTTTTTCTATTTAGGCATTCAGTTACTTTTTTAACTAAGTCAAAACATGCATAAACTGTAGACCTGCCTTTTCTAAATCCATATTGATTATTTTTTAAATAGCTGTATAGTAGTATATAATACATTATTATTTTTTCACAAATCTTAGAAATTACTGGAACTAAACACCAATAATAACTGTTCATATCACATATGTCCTCTTTTAGAAATAATGGCTTGACAATAGACTTTATAAAACGATAAGGATAAAAATTTATTCCTTCTAAAAATGATAAATTAATTATACGACCAAAAGGCTTTGATATCACACGTGCAACATTCTTTAATATCATTGTGATAAAAATTTGATATAGCCAGTTGCTCTTGTGTTTTTCAAATGATGTATTACCTTAATTAGATCATGCTCATCTGCTGGTGTTAAAACATACTTTTATTGTGATTAGAAATATTATGAGATCTAATACTATTTGTAGGAACAAGTCTTTGTGTGTGTATGTCTTTCGTTTATTTTTTTTTGTTAGAAAGCTGACGTGATATAGTTTGTTCTCGGCTACATTATATTATATAATTTTTTCAGTGGCACTTGAACATTTTTAAATATTCACTAAACTGATATTTTTTAAAACCTATATGTAATGCGAAGAACCATCGCGATCACGTCAGCCTTCAAACAATTAAATACGCATCGAAATCGTTCCATTCGTATATACCTTAAGTTAGATACTTTAATCTTTGGGAACTGTGTTATATAAGAGCCAGGATTGTTTGAATGCCCTCGTATTAACATACATGATTTTTTTTCAGCTTTATCCTGGCTGATATTCTCTTTTGAGTTCTCTCTACCTATTGAGTTCTTGGGAATCTACTACCGGCCCTGGAGACTGCTCATCATTTCTGCGACTATACCTTTCATCCTGGGTACTGTTTTTCTGCTGTTTTTCCCGGAGAGTCCCAAGTTCCTGAACGCTAGTGGAAGGCAAGAAGAATGTTTAGAAGTACTGAAGGCCATTTACTCTGTCAATAAGAGATTGTCGAAGGAAACATTTCCCGTAAGTTTATTTACATAAATACATATACATATATCTTGTATCAAAAGTGACCAAAACCGGCGTGTTTGTATGAAAAGGGTAATAAAGGTGGAGGAAGCCAGATAGATGTGCCAGGATCATGAGATTTGGAACTCGATACTCTCTGCCTATTGCGTAAGAGACTTGGCGAGAATATATGTATGTTTAATTACATGTTATTCATTACTTCAAATGTTTTTACCAAAGATCTAAATAGGTACTGGTACATATATCTTTCACCGTTCACTCTTACACCCTTCTGCAAGAGTAAGTTTAAAAGTTATCTTACCCTCCTAACCAGAACACGATAATTACAATCACTAAACTCAGAACATATTTTGGAAATACTTGCACCTTTCTAGGTTCTTTGTAAATTGATTTAGTATATGTAGAAATGTATAAAACGAGTAGACCGGGTGTGGTACTTTGTATACTTTTATTTGACCTTAATTGTGAAATACTCAATGACGTAGGTTTACTGACAGTGGCTGCTACGTCTACAATGGTTAATGTTATAGCCATTGTCATCAATAACACTACATTATCACGCAACACATTTTTTCATAATCATGGTTAAATTGTTAGATTAGCAGTGTCTACGACATCTAATCTAATTACTAACAATTAACCTTACTCTAAAAATTTTTCCTTAAAACTTGAACAATAATCAGTGATAAATTTTTCCGAACGTCTTTTTTTTTCCTTAAAGAAATTAATTTTTTATTGTTCTTAATTTATAACTTACTACCATCAGGTTTGATTAGTTAATTATAAGATTACGACTAAAAATTAAAAATATATTATAATCACATCCGCTTATTGGTTAATACAGGAATACATTAAGAGGACAAACTAAATTTAAAAAAGGTTCAGAATCGATAACACTTGATCTATTAAGGAACCAATCGCCTCTGTGGTCTAGCAGTCTGTGTGTTGGACTTGACTTTATGAGGTCCCGAGTTTGAATCCCGGGTCTGGCAACAAAAAAAATTTGGATTTTCCAATTTTTGAAGTTATACTTCTTTTGGCGCGATTGGGAAAAATGATGAGAGTGAATTTTTACGATGCGCGCGCACACCGACAGACAAATGTGACAGTCTGAATTTACTTGCTACCGACAGAAAAAAGCAACAACCTGAAGTTTGTCGCGAACCTTTTTATTTGGTATTTTTGGATGGTTACGCCAAAGAAGTATAACTTCTTACGTGCGTACATGAGTACACACACTCTTTTTTTATAAAAAGAAATGTTGCTCGGGATTGAAAATGTGCCCGGTTGGTGAAAAAGGTTGGCTTGCCACCTTTCACATTGTGGGACTTAGTGTCTTCGGCTAGTCGTGGGTGCCCTGGTTGTGCCTCTGCCCACCTCTTCAGGGATTTGTTAGGTTTATCAGGGTTACTTACTTATACTTACAAAATACATAATGCATGGTGATAACGTAAACAAAGTGTTGTAATTCCAGCCAACTGCAATTGCATGCGCAGACTGGTGACAGTGTAGTCGTGATTCATCATAAGTAGCTGTAGGACATTGATGGACATAGTGCGACAAAAAGTGAAATATTTTAGCGCACTTTAATACAATATCTATATAAAAGCAACTGATCGAGTCTTAAAACATTAAAAGATTCGATCACATGTCGAGACCTCGTATCTTTTAAAGAGTTTTGAATTATAGTGTACTAACCGACCCTATTACTTGACATTAGCAGCTACTACATAACATTTGATGCTCCGGTAGCAGCGCAGTCTGCCGGATCATTAAAACATTCCAAAATCAACGACTAATTCAAAAAAAAGATTAAAAAAACATTTTCCAGTGGACCAAATTGTGAATTTAAACCATTCTCGAATCCCCTTGAACATACAAAGAACAAACAAATTCAGTGACAAACACACGAACACAAGAAATATATATATTAAGACAGAGGTTCCCAAACTTATTTCATGTAACGCCCACTTTGAAAATCAGTTTTTTTTTAGCGCCCCTCGTTTTTTTCTTGTCAATAACCTCAATAACATATTTGTTGCGCCTAGTTTAAAAAAAAATCATTTTTTTCAAGATTTATACCGCCCCCCTCTAGGCTTCCAGCGCCCACAAGGGGGTGTTATCGCCCACTTTGGGAAAGGCTGTATTAAGACTAGATAGATCTCATTTTTCAATCAAATCAAAACGACCCATTGAGATCGAATGCTGTGAATGCTAGTCCCGACTCGCGATACAAAACCCGCAGGAATATAATTTTCACCAGTCGCTGGGTCAGGATATAATAATATTTTTTTATTTATATGTATAAACTTAAAAAATAAGAAGAAACTGGACAAATTACACAAATTAAATCTAACCCCAAAGTAAGCAAATTATATGCTTGTGTTATGGGTGTTAGTCAACGATACCAATACATAGAAATACTTAAATAGATAACCAAATAAATTTAATTAACACCCAGACCCGGAAATGCAGACATCAAAGTGTTCATCACACAAATGCTTGCCCCCATCGGGAATCGAACCCGAGTCTCGTTGTTAGTCGGTGTTGTAGTTAGGCGTGTACGCTAGCCACTTGACCAATATAAGATTGATATTGATTGAAGCTTAATCGTTACCTATATTAACCAAAAAAACAGAAATTGCAGCTGTGACTCAAACGATTGAGTCATTTGACTCGATCACCAATCTTCTGGGCCGCTATTGACCCGGGTCACGACACATGAATGATCGACACATAGTCCTGTGTCGATCATTCAATGAATGTTTATGAGAGTAAATATTTAAATTTGGCAATGTTATTTAAACCGCTTTGTCATTTTAGTCTTCACTTCCTATTAAAATTTGGCAGGTTCCTTAAAAGCGTCCCCTGCATAGGTAATAATTAAATATCTCTGGATAAATCAATTTTTCTAATCCCAAAATAAGCAAATTATATCTATTACATATTATTATGTGCTATTTATTAGGAGCGAAAGATACTAACATGTAGAATTGCAATTTAATGCAGGAGTGTATTTGTAATAAATCTAGGTCCAGTAATACACACCTCTTAATTCATGGCACAAATGCTTGTCTCTGAAAAAAATTTAACTTGAGCCTTTTGTATGAATTTATATATTTTAATAATTTAAATAAATTTGGCTTAAGTGCCACAAAACACTTGACAGACAAATAATAAAAAGGAATAATCCTTTTAATTAATTGAAAGTAAGTCTAAAGGCATTCAGATTTAAGGCAACTAGTGTTATATGATAGGTGAATAAAAAACAAAGCTTAATACTTTTATTTTTTTATATAAATGTTACGCCAAAGTGATCGGTGGCATAAAGCGTGTTTTCTACATAATCTGTCAAGTAATGATGTAGTAAAGAAAATTTTACGATACATTAAAGAAAGTTTAAAGTTTACGAAAATGATTTAACTACAATCTGTCAGAATATAAGAAGTGTTCATCGTAACTTTGACGATTTTCAGGCAACACTTTCTATACTTGACTTTGATGTTGACATCTTGATGCTTACTGAATGTAGACCTAGCTTAAACAAACATGTACCTACATTAAAAAATTGCACTTCATTATCAACTAAATATATTTATTTATTTTGCACTTTATTGTATACGTAATAGAGAATTGACAGTGAGAAAATACAAATATAAATATTGTACAAAAGGCGAGCTTATCTCTTACAAGAGATATCTTACAGCTAACCTAAGATAGAGAAAAACGATACAAAATAAAAAGCGATAGGTAGACAGTGTACAAGCTTAAGATTAAAGAGATAAAAAAAAACTTAATTAAATTAATTGGTTGCCTTGGTTGTACCTCTGCCTACCTCTTCGGGGATATGGGCGTGAAGATTAATTAAAATTATAAACTATTCTACATAAATACTTACTTAATACTAATATGTATATTATAATAACGTAAAAAAGGTAGTAGTAGTAATCGTTGTAGTAGCCTACTACCTACGTCAAAAACAACATAAAATCAACTTTGGAAAAGATAAAACTACAACACGCATCATGTATTCAGATAAAATTACTTGATCTTATAATTCTATGCACATATCGTTCTGCATCAAATGTTAACGCTGGCAATTTTATTGATTCCTTAAATACACATTTGCGAACTATAAAATCATATCGGAATATAACAATTACAAGTGACATAAATATAAATCTTATACCCAAACATCAATAAGGAACAAATGAATGCCATAATAGAGTCAACTATTTACACATGTTATCTACACATGGTATACTTACTGGACATTGTCTACCAACAAGAGACGGGAGTTGCCTCGATCACTTTATGCTAAAACTTTATCAAAATAAATTCTCAGCGCAAATAGCAGTTATGAACACAGCAATAACAGATCACTACACTATCTTTATGAAATAAAGTAACGTTAAATTGAGCTTTAAAATTATAGAAAAAAATGGTTTTGACTCAGCCACTAAAAACTTTCAGAAAAAATATAGAGACCTTATTACTATGTGATGATGCTAATTTTATCATTGACAGGCTAATCAATATAATTACTGAAACACTCGAAGAAAGTAAAGTAGTAATCACCCGTCCAACGTAACGTAACATACGTGACGATTTTGGATTATCCGATTATTCCTATAGTAAACTAAGGATGCCGCACATTTGGACGGGCCGGAACAAGGCGCATAGCAGCGCGGTAATCCGCAAAGCTGTGCCGTGGCCCGTGGCGCATCTAAGAGGATTTTTCCACGCATTCCCAGATGCGGCCGACAGCCACCAAAGATCACGATAACGCTATTGTAAATGGTGCACTTATGACATTATAACGCTAAAGTTGTGTATGAAAACTACTAGAGGGGGCACTTTCCATACTTGACGATTTTAAAGTGACCTTGTCCGCCTCAGTGTGCTTTGCAATACGATGCACCCCGAAACGACATGCTCTACCCCGCTTTAGAGTACATGTGCGCTATCCTTAAAGCAGAATAGTCGGAAAATCGGAGAACCATGCAATGACTCGTCTGGATTTAACTGCCTCATCATTTGTTGTCGCTATAACGCTAGTGCTTGTCTTTCTCGTGTACCTTTTTGAAATATTAAATAACTGTTTAACATAATAGTAACATAACGAGTATTGGATACTGGGATCCCAATATCAGATGGGCCATGCACTATTTCCATTTTCAGCGTCTATAGTGACGTACATTTCTTACTACTATAAAATCTGTCCACTTTTTTTGTTTTCTATAACATGTAAATAATATGTTATAGAAAACCCGGGTCGGGCAACAAAAAGACAATTGGGTTTTTCCAATTTTTAATAAAAGAAACAGTTGCTCAGGATTGGATACGTGCCCGGTTGGCCATAGGCTTGCCACCTATCACATTGTGGGACTTAGTGTCTTCGGCTAGTCGTGGATGCCCTGGTTGCGCTGTGGATTGGAGCGTGAAAGTTACACAGTGTTCATCCACAACCCTAAACTAGTGTCATGTTTTGCAAAACTCCTAGAACTTGCACGCTTCTATGGATAAAAGACATTCTGTAATCTAGATCTAGATAATAATCTAGTCCTATCTCCTTCCATATGAAAACAATCAGGTCCTTTTTCTTTCTGTTTTATTAAATTAAAAGACATGGATGCTTCCCAAGAGGTAGGCAGAGGCACAACCAGGGTACTGGTTGTGCCTCTGCCTACCTCTTTGAGGATATTTGCGTGAAGATACTTTATAAATAACTAGCTGCTACCTGCGGCTTCGCCCGCGTTTTCACAGAAACCCGGTGTACGATCGGGATTAAAAATAGCCTATATGTTAATCCAAATCACAATCTATCTGTCTTCCAAATTTCAGACAAATTCGTTCAGCCATTCGAGCGTGAAAGAGTAACTAACATCCATACATACATACTTACAAACTTTCGCATTTATAATATTAATAGGATATTCTTCTAGGTGAAATCCCTGATAGCAGAAACGGCAAGTACGAAAACAAACGAGCATAAAGGTGCAGTGGCAGTGCTCGTATCAATGCGCGACCAAACTGTACCGCTGTTCCAGATGCCCTTGCTGCCCTGGATCTGCTTGACCTGCTTCGTGCAGTTTGGTCTATTTGCTACGTAAGTAATAATAATAATAATAAAACTCTTTGTTGTACAACAAAAACATATTAAAAGTACTACAACTATTACAACAGTGAGTAGATTATTTATACAAATGGCGGTTTTATCGCTAATAAGCGATTTCTTCCAAACAACCAGCATTCAGAAAAAATAAAATATAAAAATAAGGAACAAGTACAACATTAAAAAAAAAAAGAAAATACAATACATTAATACATAAAATAAGTAACAACTATGTAAAGAAAAAAATTATCTTCACGCCCATATTCCCGAAGAGGTACAACCAAGGCACCCACGACTAGCCGAAGACACTAAGTCCCACGATGTGATAGGTGGCAAGCCTATCGCCAACCGGGCACATTTCCAATCCCAAGCAACATTTTTTTATTAGAAAATTGGAAAGCCCAATTTCCTTTTGTTGCTTGACCCGGGGTTCGAACCCGGGACCTTTTTTTTAATTAGAAAGAAGAATTTTTTTTTAATTAGAAAATTGGAAAATTGCCTCTGTGGTCTAGCGGTCCGGGTGTTGGACTTGACTGCATGAGGTCCTGGGTTCGAATCCCAGGTCGGCCAACATAAAGAACAACTATGTATCTAATGTAATTACAAAATAAAGCTAAGTAAATATAATTATACATCGAACTATACGTATACATTAAGGTAAATATTTGCCATAATCTATATCCTGACAGTGAAAACATTCCCCGATGCTCGCTACGACTGTAATGACTTAAGGTAAAATTCCTTTACCATTTTCTTAAAAACATTTTTACTTTCTGTCTGTCTTATTGCTATAGGGAGAGCATTCCAAAGTTTTGTAGCTTGTACTGTAAAAGAGGTGTTATAATTTTTTTTTTATCATGCTCTATAATTTTTAATAAGAGTCTTATTAAGTACTTGAAACTTCTCGATTTTTCTTAACAATTTTGCTTAATTTTCTGAGACAAAGGTAAAAATATAAATGGTTACAAAGCGCAAATACAATGCTAGTTTTTTGTAATCAAACTATTGATGTTTTCGATAAACCTGTTGCATGAGGACTATTTGATTTGCTTCGAGGAATTCGTGCTATTTATATTATAAACTAGTTAACCTCGTTTTAACGACGAATAATGAATTCTTAAATTTTGTATTGTTCAGCTAACACTATATTTCTTTACAAAATAATCTTGATAATTAACGGACGAAAAAAAATAGCGAATTCGGTCCATCCATTGGCACAATATGATGCGATGAAGAAGGTAAATAGAGATTATTTTTTATATATAACTAGCTGTTCCGGCGAACTTTGTTCCACCCGTTCAGTTTGTATGAGAAAAATCGAAATGTTGTTTTTCTTAGTTTTTTCGTAGACGAACGGGACAAAAAGTATCCTATGTCTTTCTCCTTGTTCTAACTGTATCAATTTTCAGCAAAATTAGTTAAAGCGTTCTTGAGTTATATAAAGAAAGTCGCGTTAGTTACACACTAACACAAATTTTTATATAGAGTTATGGCTAAAAACAAAAGTAAAAAATATGGTATTTCATGGCGACTTTTTTTCAATTTTTTTACGTCCAACTGCTTCCAGCGCGGTCAAAGTCACGTATGTATGACTACCTTACACTCCAGCACGGGGCACGACAATGGCGAGCACTGATGCCATGGTGTGATCTGCTGCACGGAACTGGCCACCTAATAAAACAGTTAGTTTAATAATTGTGACTATTGCTAAATAGTAATTAAAAACAACACGGGCGCAGAAAATAGTATATCCCAAGAATTTTCAAATGCTAATTTGGCTTCTTTACGTTTTCAGTACCAATGGCTTCTACGTGTGGTTTCCGACTATCCTAAACTCGCTCACCAACCACAATGGCGAAGAGTCCAAAATCTGTGCGATCCTAGACGCCAGCTACTCCTCGCACCACTACAATGGCACACACGTAAATAAATTTTATTAATATTAATTTAATTTAAAAGCAGTGAAATTGCAAAAAAATAACTATGAATAAATCTAAAAATATTTGAACCAAATTTTTTCAGAAAACATTTTATATAATTAAATATGTTTGTAACAATTTCTAACATACATATTCAGTAAATTTATTTTTCGCTTTATTTCAATGTCGACATTATGTTCCAGTATACAAATAACTTGAGGGTTTCCCTCAAAAACTCGAGATTCCGTCACCAGTAGGGTTACTCTTGAATATCGATTTCATGCAAATTGGAAAATTGAATCGGATTTGTCATTTTAGGTGCTCTGGAATACAGTAATAACAGATGATTAACATTTAGTTCAACAAAATGCAATGAATCGGATAAAATCATCTATTGTTTATTATTCATTAAACTTTAACAATTCGCTAGTATTGTGTTCAAGAGTACCTAAAGTGACAGATTCGATTCCAATTTCCAATATTGGATTTATCGAGATTCTAGAGTAACCCTACTGATCCTAACTTGGTAGTAAACATTTCCTAAATATTATTGTGCGCAATTTGGACATGTTTTTATGAATACCATACAATTCAGCAATATTTTCTCGCAATTTCAATTTATTTTTTCCTGGAAATAATCACTCGATATTTGCTAACCCTTGCTCTCACCCAAGTAAGATTATATGAGATTTGACTCGACCCTATCTGCAATTTATTTACTTACACTGAAATAAAATTGTATCCTACTAGATCAACGAATATAGACTTATCTTGTTCAAAAGTCGGTAGTAAAAGGCTAAGCAATGACGAATTTTGAAATCTAATTTCCCATTTATTTATTTCAGACGAAGTGCGACGACACTATAAACACAGCGACGTTCGAACTCGCAATCTACATAGGTCTGATCTTCTGCTCTATGTACGTCATCGTGGGATTCCTAGTAGACTTCCTGGGCAAGAAGCTGATCCTGATAATAATCTTGACGGGCACCGGACTTTGTGGAATAGGATCCCACTTGGCTAACCAGCTCCAGCTGGCCGTGGTGTTGTTCGCGATATTACAGATGTGCGGCGCTTGTATAGGGCTGATGAATGCTGTTACTGTAGAATTGTTTCCTACGAAATTCAGGTAATAATTATTTATATAAAGAACTATCTTTTACACGCGGCTTCAGTGACGTTCAAATAATTAAAAGTGAATCCTATGTTACTTTTAAACCTCCAAGAAAATGTGTTCAAAGTTCCATGATATTTTAAGCAGTTTTTGCGTTAAAGTGCAACAAACAAACTTTCATTCAAATTCAAATTCAAAATAGCTTTTATTACGTAGATCCATATAAAGATTCTTGTAACGCGTCTATATAATTCTAAAAACTACCACCGGATCGGAACGCGGCCACTCACTGAGAAGATCCGGCGAAAGAAACTCAGCGGGCTTGTCTTTTTTCTTATAAATCTAATTTAACAAAGTTTATTACATTCACAAATTTATTACATTCGCATTTAGGGATATATATTAGCAGGAACTAATTTCAAAATTTACTTAGTGCTTATACGAAAGCCACTTGCGCGTAAATGTAGGTATATATTTGAAAAAAGAGGGCTGTATATCGTAAGTTTGTCTTGTCTTTGTGTATGATTGTCTGTGATGTGTCTTTTTTGTTTGAACCCGATGTGATCGAGATGGTTTTAGGCTATAATATGTAAAAAGTTTTTGTTGGAGGTAATTTTTTTTTAATTTTAGAACTATTGCTGACTCTTTCTCATGTACCGGGCTCTCTCTCATTTTGACTTTGTTAATTGACTTCACAAGACTTAGACTTAGAATAAAAGACTTAAAAGACAAGAAGAAAGAGAGACCGGTACATTAAAGAGAGACAGCAACATTGGGAAATAACATCAATTCTTTGTTATGAATGTAACCTCAAGAAGTAAGCTTCTTGGAGACAACCGTGGCCTATACATATCACTTATATAATATACGTGCGCCCCTTCTGGAGTGTTAATGTACAAATCTACCGTCTACTCTACTTTCTGGACCGGAACACGACAATACCAATCTCGGACATTACAGGATAAGTAAGGTGGTGCATCGGTACCAAAGAGTATATAAATACTACGTAATAAGAGGCTAAACTTCCATAGATACATAGCAAACCCGAATTTGTATAAAGTTTAATTGAAAAAGTATAACCCGTATAATTTGAAAGTAAGTCTAAAGGCATTCAGATATAAGGCAACTAATATCATATGATTTGGGCGAATAAAAAACATAGCAAACTTATTTTTTTAATTTTTTGATATGAAAGTTGCGCTAAATTTATCGGTACCTGCGCAAGTTACTGCACGGCACTCTACCACTAACGAAACAACTGGACCAAACATCTGGACCAAAATAAATACAAATGCATTAGTCATCAAAATTGGGTGAACTGGAAAAAAGTCTTTATCCGTGAGATAAGCTGACGTTTTGTACAAATCGTACAATACAATAACTCTTTATTGTGCATCAAATACAGAGAAACTATAAATACATAAAAAAACAACTTAAATTATAAAATACACAAAGGCGGCCTTATCGCCAAGTCAGCGATATCTTCCAGGTAACCCTCGAGTATGGAACAAGATTGAGCAGAATACTGTGTAATGGTAAAAAAAAAAGTATCTTCACGCCCATATCCCCGAAGAGGTAGGCAGAGGTACAACCAAGGCACCCACGACTAGCCGAAGATACTAAGGCCCACAATGTGATATGTGGCAAGCCCATCGCCAAATCGGGAACAATTCCATTTCCGACCAACATTTTATTTTAGAAAATTGGAAAAATCCAATTTTCTTTTTGTTGGCCGACCCGGGATTCGAACCCGGGGCCTCATGCAGTCAAGTCCAACACCCGGACCGCTAGAAT
>NJDC01000704.1:236102-257144 GCA_002245475.1 Calephelis virginiensis | reverse complement strand
CAAACAACAAATAAATTTACTAGGTGGTAGAGTCTCGTAACGACTCGCCCGGATTGGTACCACCGTCTGACATGTTCCGGTTAGGAGGATAAGGTAGCCGGTAAACTTACTTTTGCTCGGCCATACCGGCCTCAGATTTTCAACACACCATTGCCACCTTTGGTGTCTCTAGGCGTCGTGAATTTCTTACCAGCAGGAAATCTGCCTGCTTGTTTGCCTTCCAATGTCATATAAAAATAAGTGTAACTATTTAAAAGTTACTGATCGGGATCGTTGCGAATCTGTGTTTGTCACGTCACGCACCCCTCTATGAACGCCACTTTAAAATACCGAGCATTAGAGCAAATTTACTTGCCAGCTATATTCTTCTTTTAAATCGGCACTTTCTTTTTCTATATGGTAATCGATATCTACATCATTTCTGCTCCGTGTTCAAGAAGCCTCTTTTAAAAAAATTTCATAGCCACCTGTCTGAATCAGGTGACGTAACTTCAGAGAAATTAAGGAAAATACTCAATTTTGGTATACCTAAGAATGGAGCGCGGCAGTCGAGGCCCAAATCGGGTCGGACCATTGAGCGAACTTTTTTTAGACACCCGATATGGGCTGCGGACCGTTGACTGGCTAAACAACTTCTTTAAAGAATTTAATTAAAGTTTTGTTTAATTTATTGCCTCGTTGGTAAAGTAGTACCTAAATTCTTACCAAATGGCATTTTATAATAACAAACGACTTTAAATTGGTCCTTATTATGTATGTTTTACTCTAATAATACAACGAAATATTTATTAATTCCATGGGGATAAGATCAATTTGTTTTATTCGTCCAGTGTGGTATGTTCAGGGTAACTTTCAAAGGACGGGCCAAATTTTAATATTAGGGACAAAGGCTTAAATGTTAATGTATTTTAAATATTATTGTTAAATTGTAATATCTGAATTTATTAACATTCATTTAAAACATTCGCACGCAACGCTTCACTTGTTATCACGCTACGTCGTATCTAGTACGAGTCCTGACGTCACCAGCCTGCGAATGCAACTGCGGTTGGTAGGAACCAGTTTAATGCTTTGTTTACATTATAACCATGAGTCTTGTAATTTGCATCGGTTAAAAATAGTTTTTTTTTTTTTTATTTTAGTTTTTTGATAGATCGAAAGTGTTGTCAATTCCAAACCGTTTCTCAAAATTTGGCTGGTGCTTTAGATGTAACCCTGTATAATACTTTTTATTACTAATTGATCTACTGTTTATTTACAGTGTGTGCACTACTCTGTTTTACGATACCAAGCAAAAAGAGAATATCCTCGGCGACGACGGTCGAGTCTACAAACAACGAGACTCATGAACCAGCTTGAGGCATACCATCATACTTGTAGGACATATTACGTTACATCCCCTAAAATTTTCTGTAGGGGGTCAAGGACTGTTAATGTGTCGTATTTTCTGCCTTTCTCCTTTTCTCACTATTCTGTCACGGGCCTAGAGTTTGTAAATAGTGTAAGGTTTGGAAAAAATATGTAATATTAGTGGAAGCAAAAGAACAGAAAGGAATCAATAAGGTACGTAGACACGGTTATGCTGATGGTACAAATCATGTCGCTTCGAAACCCCATTTCGTTAAGGGTATAAAACACATGACGATCCAATTAATCCTTTCTATTTTTTTATTTACCATTAAAAGTGTTAATCATAGAATCACAAAAAAATCTAAGAACCTAGGGTTGCCACTTTTAAAAAGCGGTTGCTGATGTATATTAGCTGTATTTACACACACAGCCACAAAATATAGTGAGCTGTTATAAGTAAATCGAACTTTAATTTGTTGTCTTGTGTCTCTAGATCCGTGTATGGAATTAATTTATTATAGTTCATTATGATTTAAGTATGCAAATATACTCATTGCAATCGAGGTGAAATGATCCTGCGGAGATAGTGATGAGAGTGATGTTTAATAAAGACGAGTTCCTTACGACGTTTTTGACATATTTGCGAGGGTAGCCACATTTTTTAATATTTTTCAGCAACACCGATGATATTGTTTTTTAAATTGCGAGCCATTTGTTCGCAGCCAAATAGCGGTAGTTAATACTGAATCTGGTATAGTGCGATAAACATTTAGTACTTTTTAGTTATGTTAATGTTTTAATAATATGTTTTATGTATTATTAGTAGTACTGAACATAGTAATGCGACTGTACATAAATCATATTACAATATTATTTTATTTATTTATTTATTTATCCATCAGTAAAACTAAGGTTCAGCCGATGTATATAATCTAGTAATTTCATTTATTAATTTATGTGAGTAATAGTATACATACCTCGTAAATATGGATTTTGAAATGATGAAATCTGTGATAGCACAACTGTTATGATATTATTTTTGTAAAAATTAAAAATTTGATGTAAAATTTGTTTTAATTTTTTATTTCTTTAGTTCGCCCAAGTATCAAACTTGGTTCGTCCTGTCGCAGAAATCCGTTGAAATGTTCGGTTATAAACAATTCCAACTTCTAATCTTGGCCAAATTACAAAACAAAATCGAAGGTTTCGTTTTGCAATTTCCCGCCAAAAATTGTATACGTACCTATTACTGACCAGTTCAAATCTAACCTACTTTACGAACTCTCATTTTTAAATAACACCAATTGTTATAGGTAACCAATAAAGCAAATAAATAGAGTTTAATACTTGTTCATAATGTTATTTTGTTCCGATAAATACAAATTTGGATTTTGTACAGAACTTGGCCCTCATTTGGATCTCCATTCTTTTTGCGGTGAAGCCCACAACCAAGCTTAATTTTTGTATTGTATTGTATTTATGTTTTGGCGGGATCATACGAGTATGTCGATGCAAATGCTTCCAGCTCCATACATTTTGCATGAAATTCGTGTGATGATGTATTTCTAGACGGTCTTGTACGACGTGGTCTACAAGTGCTCTAAGGGAAGAATAAAACTATGTCAATGCTGCTATCTAAGCCTTAACATTATAATCGTTATACCCAGAGCTTCTGAAAGACCATTCGCAAAGTAAAGCCTTCTTGTATCAAATAAATTATGTTTTGAAATTTGATCAAAATCGGTTACTAATTTTGGGAGTTTATCCCCAACATACATTGTGACACAATGTATGTTGGGGATAAGCCAAACTGTGAACCTCGTTCCGCCTGAAATTTGCATGGTCAAAATTGAATTATTTTCATATTGTTCTACCTCTTAAACTTAACCAAAAATTAATAATAATTTATCGATTTCTTATTCTAGCTTCCACCTTTGTTAGATAGGTGTAACTACTTTTTTAAACGAAGTAGTCTATGTTTGGTCTTGGATCTTAAATCGTATATACAAAATTTGGTCTACAGATAAACTTTTACAACATGATTAGAATTTATAACAAAATCCAAGAGCCAGCCTTAGAAGACTAATAAATGCAAAAAGTATTAGTAGTAGTGATATTGAATTGCGTTTTGATGAATTGTAGCCAAACTTTCCTTTTGTCTCTTTCCCACGACAATCAAAACTTAACATAGAGCCTTCCTTGAAATATAAAATCACCTGTTAGATTTCGTCTCTATTGCTGGTAAGCCCATCGAGTTTTGACTCATTTGATTCGCCTAAACTAGATCACAGATGTAAAACAAGCCTTTATTTTGCTAATTCCACGTGAGCAGTGTAACTGTTGCAGCAAATAATCCTCCAAATGACACCGAATGTAACAACCCTAACTAACGTTCCTATGGCCCACCTCCGCGACTAGAATACGAATAAAGGAAGAGTTCGGGAAACAATATAAATTGTCACGTCCTTCGCATGTGACAACCCTACCTAAAGTTCCTACCTCCGCGACCAAACACCCAAATATCAATTATTCGTAATCGCTTCACGAATCGATTGTGTGATTCTGTGCGACTCGATTGCTGTTAAAAATTCGTAATAATTGGGAATTCGATACATTTATTTGTTCATTCAACAATGTTCTGGATACATTATTGCGTTTTATGACTTCTAATTGTTCCATAATATAAAGTCTTATTCCCTTTTCACATGTATGAATTATTTCGAAGGAGTGATCACTAGCCAGATTGTGACCAGCTTCCAAAAGAGGTTTTGCGAAATGCGATTTATCGAAATATTTACTTCTGAACACTGCTGTGTTCTTTGTAACGTTAAAATAATAAAGGAAAGAAACACAAATACACGGGTTGAGAATATTGTGATCGTTGAAGGTCATTGTTGAGGTCGACAAATAAGTGAAAAATTTATGCACTAAGAATAACTCAAAAACCTCTTATATCAACATCAATAGTTTGTTTTTGAGTTACTCAAAAACCACTAGTCTGCTTATTATAAAACTAATACGAGACCACCTCGGAATCGTGACCTATGCACCTTTTGTTAATGTTGCCCATTTTTATTGCTTAATTCCCAGAACTTTCTTATAGTCACGTTTGGTTTAAAAACTTACTGCCCTTAAGTTTTTGTGTTATAAAAATGATCAGAACTATTATTATATATATGCTTATGATAAAACTAATACGAGACCACCTCGAAATCGTGACCTATCTTTCTAAAGAACAATCAAATTCGGTTGGCTATTAGTAATCGCGTAACAAACATACAAAAATACACTCAAATTGAGAACCTCCTCCTTTTTTGGAGTTGGTTAAAAATGTAGTAATGTTTTATTTCATTAGGTTTTACAGTTAAAAAGTAGGTAAGCTCTTATAAAAATTACAAACATAAGAACTGCACACGTAATGTACGAAAATTTGAATCGTTTACTTGCTTAAACGTGTATTAGTTGGTTTAATACTCAAACATAACTTATCTCTAAGTTTAACCTTTTGTTTTCTTATGCGCAAACAAGATGCGCAGTACCACAATCTCATGTCTGACTCGAAAACACGCAGATACCAAGTTTCAGTAGGAAAACATCACTGGGAAACCACAGGAAATGCACTTTGGTTGGAAAACTCCCTCTTGCCGCCCTACAAGGCGGAAGCTGAGGGTCTACATCCGGGAAAACCCTGGAAGAGGGCAAGAAAATGTCTGTTTTGTGGGCAGTAGTACTAGGATTCCAAAGATACTAGGAGCTAACGCATAGAAAGAGTGCAGAAATGTACGCGTGCGCTATTTTATTGATTTTTTTGTCCCTCACTAGTGTTTGCAGAGTTACAAAGTACTAGATACGCTCATTCAGAATTGTAAAAATATGCGGTAAATTTGTTTGTGATTTAAAAAACAATTGATTTATTCACCATTGCCAAATGTTGCATTGTATCAATTACTTATAGTATTTTATCGCCTCTGCATAGTAGTCCAGGTATTAGACTTGACTTCATGAGATCCCGGGTTCGATTCTCGGGTTAGGTTTTATAATTTTCGAATAAAAGGTGCTTGGGATTGGATAAACGGCTGGCGATAGGTTTGCCACCTATCATATTGTGGGACTTAGTGTCTTCGGCTAGTCGTGGGTGGTCTGTTTGTGCCTCTACCTACCGCTTATATATGGGGATATGGGCTATCTACGAGTTAATTGAGTTTAAAATAATATCCACTCTTTATTGAATTAGTACAAGCATATTGCCATTTATAGCTAAACGAAAATGTAATATTATAAGTGGATACTAAAAAGTATATGACAACCTCAAACCTTAAGTCTACCCATGAAGCACATCATTGAAATTTGCACCTTTGAGTTGCTTTTGTAAAAATTCCTATAGTATCACTGTTTGATTTTATTGCAGTATAGTCTACAATTTAAAAATGGTACAAAATAGAGATACTTCTTCTAAAATTATGTGCGATAGCTCATTGGATCCGAATTGCAGTCTAAAAAAATGTGCCAAAAGCACATATATACGGGTATTAGCACATAAAAAATTGCAAAAGTTATAAACAATTAAAGATGAAAAAAGGGCATTTCGTTTTATGCCAATATTTAATAAAATATCAATATTAAAGAAATTAAAAAAAAAAGATTCTAAAAGAAGAGGAAATTTCCAATAAAAAAACTCCGAACTCCCAGAACTCTATCTCCGTTATTTATAATTTAATTTAACGCTGAAAATAGGTCTGCGCGCGACATTTTTATATTGCGCACGTGGCGTTAAAAGCGAGTACGGCACATCAATTAATTCATTGGAGGTATTGAATATTTTTTTTATTTGAAAAAAATATGGTGTGTTCTGAACACTATAAATAATTTATTCCCGTTGAAAATTTTACTAAAAGTTAATTTTTCAACAAGTTTAACAATTATTAAGTTACGAAATTTTCTGGAACTACTGTCTTAATTGTAAGTGACAAAAATGTTTAAGTAATAGTCGTAAAAATTTTCGCTTCGTAGAGCCTTTTTTACATACATATTTAGTAAGATCGTGCCATAAAAGTTAAAAAACATTAATACTTTGTTTTTAATTTTTTTCTTACTTGAACAACATTACTTGGATTTTTAAGTTTTTGTCCAAGTAAAACAATTTTTATAAACAAAGCATAAATTTTTTTTTCTCTGAGATAGTGCAAACTATCGAACGTAAGTCGCGAACGTGACCACGTTCGTTCGGACGTCCGAAAGATATCTTGCGCACTGGATGTTTATATCAGCCGTAAGCGTCCGCGTTTCCAGCTTTAGTTTGTTGCCTACAATTCCTTCATAATTTAAAATTACTCCTTACTTATTTTAATTTAAAATGGCACTTCTGAAGATTATCACATCTCCAAAATTATTTAATAGCTCTGCTATTATATGCAGACCTGGTACTTGAGATGTCGTGCAAACTTGTCTGAAAGGGTTATCAGCGACTTTTCAGCAGAGAATCGATAGGCAGGTTTTGACCTGTGTTAATTTCTATTAATCGATTAGTAATAAATCAAACAATAGCTGATCATCTTTTTTTCTTTATCTAATTGTAGGGAAGATGTACATGTACACTAAATTAAATTATTGAAACGAAAAAATACGAACTACGACGTTATAGGTTGATCGTAAAAATAATGAGTCCATTGCGCGCTAGTAGAATATTCTAGAAGTTCATGTTGCTGATTTCCACTGGTGCCGTCAGTATATTATGTGGCAAAATGTAGTACAACGTACTCATAGTAATTCTATTTTTCAAAATTTATCTTTTATGATTCGCCAAATTGTTGCAAAAATCTAGCACATTCTGTCGCCATTCATTATCACGTCCCTCAATTTTTTTAAAGAATTAAAGAGCATCATATTATGTAATAGCTAGTGATGATCCGGATATCCGTAACGTTTCCGTATCAGTTATTTTTGGCGAATCTTCTACAGATCTTTTACCTTATTTATTTTCGATACATATATGAAATCTAGTTATACGTGATAGAGATAGAGGTGAAAAATTATTTTTACTTTGCGCGTTTACTAAGTAGTAGTAGTAGTGTAATTTGGAATTATGTTTTGCTAATAAATTATAAACGCGGTAACTTCATGAAGATTTTGTTCCAAACAAAATTATACAATAAAAGTAAGACCTATGCAAGACAAATTGAAATAAGACATCTCGAATAGCAAACCATCCAATGGCATAAACTATTTCATTATTCGACACCGACATATATCTCTATTCGTCCGTATACGTCTATCAATGTAATTAACGACCCAGCACATCACTAATAATTTAGGCCTTAATTTTTTTATAGGGCGTAATGGAAATTCATGTTTAGGTCTTTTGTCAGCGGGTGCTATATACTCAACCACTTTTAGTGAGATCTAGCTTCAACTAAATGCAAACAACATACAATACAAACATAATAAAAAATAGTATCTTCACGCCAATATCCCCGAAGAGATAGGCAGAGGCACAACTAGGGCACCCACGGCTAGCCGAAGATACTAAGTCCCATAATGTGATAGGTGGCAAGCCTATCGCCAACCGAGCACACATCCAATCCTGAGCAACGTTTTTTTTTTCATTAGAAAATTGCAAAAACCAAATTTCCTTTTTGTTGCCCGACCCGAGATTCGAACCTGGGACCTCATGCAGTCAAGTCCAACATCTAGACCACTAGACCACAGAGGCGATCAACAACACAACGACATAATACATTTACACATTACTTAAATTAATACATCATTTATGCACCTTAATTAAACTAAACTGCACAAAATGCAATCGCAATTGATTAGTTTTACTCAATAATATGTATTACATTCAGTAATTTTGATTTAAAGATGCAATCATATTGATTTATTTATTTAACACTTTATTGCACACAAAAATTAAAATATACAAAATACACGAGAAGCTAAAAATGCACAATACATACACATACATATTTTCCTTATTCGTTTACTATTTTATATTAAGCGTGATTTGTTTGTTGTTTTTTACACTTTACGTAATTTATTTTAGATGAAATTAGTGGCCCAGAATGTGCTTTGCTACATATATGACATAACACAACAAAACAAAAAAAAACAACTAAAAAAAGTTTTAATATGACAGCATAATCCCATTCCGAAAAAAAATTTTAGTTTGACTGAAAAATACCCATTAACAAAATGATCGGCCATTTATTGAATGCAATTATTACAAAAAATGTGATAAAGAACCGCTCCACCGATTTTATGCAACTTCACATAAACCTTCTACGAAATAGTCCGACCAAAGCCTGAACCTTTGGTTTGGATAGGTGAGCCCGTTCTTGAGTTATAAAATTACAACGAAAAGTGGCATTGTTTTATATATATATGGATAAAATAAGAGTTTAGTCAGAACTTAAACTATATAAATAATATATAAACAATATTATATACAATTAAATGCCGCTAAGACGGTATAGATAAATTTATTAATGTGTTTCGATATTACGTTAATTTTTCAAAATTTTTTCTTGAAAACAACGAAATTAAGAACAATTTGTCTTAGTGTTCCTAATTAGCTAATTCGTAATTTTTAATAAAGATTACGTAGATTTTGATTTTGTTTACGTAGATACGCAGGAAAGGAAAACACGTAAATCTACGTAAAAAGACGTAGAATAGCAACGCTGGCCCTATTGGAGTTGGACACGCCTGATCCGCCATTTTCGTTAATACTACTAGGATCGCAAATATCAAAGGAGACGATGTACTATATTTTTTCTATTTCACGATTTTGTGCGCATTGTGAAAAACATTTCTCAAATTCGTAAGATTCCACGACTTTCTTACGTCTGAAGTCCTAGTAATGAAAATTGCGTGCAAACTTGTGAAGATTTAAAAAGTAAGCTTGGCGCAATACGGGGAAAAGATGATCGCACGAGTTTTGGCGCCATCGAGATAAAAGATGGTCGAAGTTTTTTCATAATTATTGAATTTCGTATTAATATTGAGTGAAATTAGTCAATTTTGGTGGCATTTTCTTCAATTTTGTTCAGTGAAAGTGCACAAATGAAATAATCATGAAGAAATTAGCGTATCATGTATTTCCTCGTTGCCGCCAAATCTCATTAAATGAGTTTGTGTAAAAAGGCCACCGCTTTACCCAAGAGGCTGACATGACTTACTGTCGACTTATGACTGATGACTAATTATAATTGATATAAAATTTGATGAAAATTTCTACTTGACTAATGGCAAAATACTAACGAGATTGCCAAAACCTAAAGAAAGAAAGAAAGAAAGAAAGAAAGATGACCGCACTTTTTTGTAGTTATTGAATTTCGTATACAAAGGAGGAGATTACATATTCGACTTCTATGTTTTTAGGGTTTCGTAGCCAAAGGTTAAAAAACCGAACCCATATATATTCGTCATGTGTGTTTGTCTAACCCTCCATCACATAGAGATGGGTTGGATTAGGTAAATTAGGGAATCCCCCCCCCCCGATGGTCCGAGCCTTGTCGTGGCGGGGGGCTGAGTAACTGGGGTAGAGCCGGGGCCCCGTTGAAACTAATACGGACCAGGGAGGGCGCTCCTCAGTACCCCTCTCTGTCCAAGAGGGAACAAGAGCGCACACTGGGTGGTGGTCCATTTGACCCGCGTGGATTGGCGGCTTGCACGCCTGCGAAGGAGGGGGCGGGATTTCCATCTAACCCGCCTGGTCGAGATGGGGTTGCGGCAGATACGGGGTGCGTGTCGCCACTGAAACCCCCGAAATGGTGCACGCTGTCTCCATGCACCACTTCAGACGATATACGGCCCCATTTTGAGAGGGGCCGCCAGAAGGGGATCGCGAGATCCATCGCCGCCGGGGCAGTGGAAGTTGCCAAAGCGTCCCCACAGCTGCGGTACCTGGCGAAGGGGAGGACACCGTGGGGTTTTAGTCAGTAGGAGTCTGACATAACCCACCATTTTCCCCGAAAATAGCGGGTATCCATGATGGATTTCCACACGTTAAAAAAAAGGTAAATTAGGAATTCGTTCCACCTGTTCCTAATCCTCATAAATACTTAATCCATTGAATTCACCTAATCCACGTTATGAAATCGGCATAAATTCCAGAAAAATGGTGCAGATAATACTTGTTTGACACTTATTAGTGATTACGTTCCTTAAACATATTTATCACGAAATCTGTATTGTCAGATTATGTGTAGTCAGTCTAAATTTACAATGTCTAAAAAAAATACAAATATAACGACTTTCTTCGTTTCACAAAT
This sequence comes from Calephelis virginiensis, assembly GCA_002245475.1. NCBI lineage: Eukaryota > Metazoa > Arthropoda > Insecta > Lepidoptera > Riodinidae > Calephelis > Calephelis virginiensis. The sequence continues at coordinate 246,522 of NJDC01000704.1, read as the reverse complement.
GAACTAGAATGTATATAGAAGTTTTGCTTACTATGCCTAATCTGATGGGAAGCGGCGTATGATAAAACGTCCGAAATGTCAAAAAACAAAATAAACGCATCAAAATCAGTCCGTTTAAAAGTTATGCTTTTTTTACGATATTGGAAGACAAGAAAGCAGATGAATTTCTTGATGGTAAGAAATTCACGCCGTCTAGAGACACCAAAGGTGGTAATGGTGCGTTGCTAACCTTAGACCGGGATATTAAGCCTCAAGCAAAAGTAAGTTTACCGGGTACCTTATCGTCTGAACCGGAACACGTCAACGGCAAGCACTGACATTATGGCGGCAGGGGTAGGTAAGGCGTTGGTACCAATTCGGGCGAGTCGCTGCGAGACTCTACCACCTAGTCAGATGTCACGGTGTTAGTGACGGTAAGCTTTATTTTATGCTCGCCTTTTAAGAGCTGCCTGGCACAGGAAGGCAGATGGTCTATTGTATTTAGTATTTAATTGAACACACTGGACAAATTGGGATCCACGGATCAAATACTGTGAAACCTGCGTTTCACGTTCCTGGTATCGGACTAGGCATTAGATTTTAATATTTTGTAGTCTGTAAAAACGGCAGTAGGTGGATTGTGTGGAACGGTAACGTAATATTTTTGGATTAGGTGCAACCTAATCCCGTGAAATACCTACCTACTCCCTGTACGAAATCCAATATTTACCTCTATTATCTGACTGCCTTATTCGTCAAAAGTAGGTAACTTCTCTCCCAATCATTACTAAAATAATCATTTTATAAAGCATTAAAATTATCTCAATTATTTTTTTCATAAAGCACAATTTGACATTGCTTAGTTAAATAGTGTTTAACTTTGTAGATTTTGGTAGAAATGTGGCTGTATGCGTAGGTATTGCTGTTGCTAAAAGTGAACTAAACAATTGTAATCCGCTGTCAACATCGTTTTTTACGGAGATTGTGTTGAGCACCTACTAGAGTACTGGGCACTGGCTGGACTTGAGCTATGTAACTCGTTGGCTAATTTTTAAACAAGGTGATGCTGAAGTTCAATACTATTGTACTTCAACGTAATAGAAGTAATAAAAGTTGACGTAAATAAATAAACAAAATATTAGATTATTGCATTTGTAACGTTAATATAATAAAGCAATAAAATAAATGTAAGTACAAAACTGGAAAAACAATAAAACCCAATTTCCTAATCAGTTCAACATAGTCACAAAACAATTGAACTGATACTCTGATATCAAATTATGTTATTTCTGTAATATGGAAATTCGTTCGCTTATGGCAACCATCGGTCATCTTCATCATAAAACATAATATTTTTAGTACTTACTACATACATACCAGGGATGTTGCGCATATCAGCATCAGCATCAGCATCAGCATCAGCATCAGCTGATTATCAGCATTGCTTTCAAAATTAGCATCCGCATCAGCATCCGCACTAATCGATGCTGATTTTATTGCTGATGTTCAGATCGTGACATGTCCGTTGAGTGCACGGCTTTTCTTCCGCGGCGGGAATTTTCGACCAATCAATAATTACAATTGGTAAACAAACTCTTTGGCTAACCTTTTCTCAAAGTCTTTTGTCGTTTTCTTGAACCCTCATAGAGTTAGTTTCCGATGTTCCAGATAGTTCATATACTCAGAATATGGTGTCAATAATAGACTAATTAAACATACAAAGTCTCAATAGAATAGTTCTAATACTTTAAATTTCATAGATATCTAAAATACTCCGATTTTATCACCGACATAAACTTATGACTTTCAACCGCTCCTAAAATGGAAGGGTGAAAGTTTGTTTGAGACTTAAAAGTGTTAGGGTACCGCCTAAACTGCCGAAATTTGGTATGTAGGTAAACAAAATTCAGAATACAAAAAACACTACCGTGCTTCCAGATAAGCTAATAACTTTCACCCCCATCCCCTAAAATTTGGGAGTGAAACATCACTCTGATTTAGCGGCAAATGGTATATGGTAATCAATAAACTATCAAAGAAAAAAAGACAAAGACAGAGAATGAGCTATAAAAACCGAAACTGTTGATGTGCAAGAAATAAAAAAGAAAAAAAGATATTGAAAAGACAACCTAAAAACTTATAAAAAGAACTCAAATTAAACCATAAACATTCGTGTAAAATGTTGCCTAGACGACCACATAAGGGTTGCCCTGTGAAAACATATCAGTTCTCATGTAGAGCCTACGTAGTAATAATGTATGGCTTGGCTGTTTCTTTAAGTTACTTCAGAAACTAAATATCACCTCCACGATGGTAGCGAAATGGCGAAATAACTTATTTTTACTGATATGTAGAATTTGTGAAGTTAGGTTCGGTAGAGTTAGTTCGTGTAGATTCAGAAGCTTGGCTCTATATGAGATCTGATATCTTTTTCACAGGGCAAACCTTATGTGGTTGTCTTGGCAACATTTTACATGAAATGTTTACTGAGATATAGTTTTATAAATAATGCCTCCGCCACTAAAAAAGTGAAGTATGGAAGTACTTTACATTAATAAATAAAGATGTACTCTTTTTGGAAATGGTTATTCTAGTAATTAAAACAAACACGCCCGTGGTTTGGATAAGTGTCTGGTTGACGATAGGTTAGCCAACTATTACTTTGTGGGTCTAAAGTACCTAGGGCTAATCGTGGGTAATCTGGTTTACGTCTGCCTACTTCTTCAGGGATATGTGCGTGAACATATTTTTTTCATTAAACCAGCATCAGGATCAGCTGATGTTAAAAAACCTTCATCAGCAACAACCCTGATACATAGTTATTATATTATTCCAAAAGTATTATTTTTATTCCAAGAGTACTATATTTTTTTTATGATAATGGAAGGTAAACAAGCAGTCGGATTTCCTGATGTTATTCACGCTGCTTAGAAACACCAAAGGTAATAATGGTGCGCTGCCAACCTGAACCGGGATGTTAGGCCTCGAGCAAAAGTAAGTTTACCGGCTACCTTACCCTCCAAACCGGAACACGTCATGACGTTACGGCGGTAGGAATGGGTACGGCGGTGTTACCAATCCGGGCGAGTCGGTGCGAAACTCTACCACCTAGTCAGATGTCACAGTGCTAGTGACGGTAAGCCCATGCTCGCCTTTTACTAGCTGCCTGGCAGGAAGGCAGATGGTCTATTCTGCAAAGGAGCCCGGACCAACACGAGGACATTATTCCAAATCTAACATATCTCATTTTAACTCGTTTCAACTTTATCGAAATCAAAATATTTCGATGCGTATATTATAGAAAACTCATAAGAATACACAAAAAAGCTAGATTAAATAGCTATCTGTATTTTGTCATCGCACATAAAATCAGCTGTTTGAAATTTAGAAAGCCATCTTGTTGATTAGGTAAGTTTTTATACAAGGGTCCGAAGTTGTTTAAAGATAGCTATTAACAAATGATTAACTCTAAATAGCGTTTCTGAATGAAGTTTTTTTAAACGTTATTTAAATTTTGATTATTAAAAGTTAAACAAGTTTATGAATAAGCCTGTGAAAGATTAGTAATGTTGTCATAATTTCGGCTGCGAAACCCATCATGGGCTGGTTGAATTGACCGCTTTTATGTAGATAAGTTTCATAATGACTTTCTTACCGTAATCTAAGTGAGCCAATTTACACTTTTTTAGGTTTCCGTAGATAGCTAATAACAATAAAATTCAAAATATTGTTTTAGTATCAAGTATTGTAACATACATGCTGCTATGCACACAAAAATTAATAAAATTGGAACTTCTTAAAGTAACCGCTTTTTACTACATGCATGCTAATGCATATACGGTACATTTGTACACATATAGATTAGTAAATATATACGTAAGTAAAAATGATATTGTCAAATTTTTTTACTTTTTTGTTTGTCTGTCTTTTGGTCTGTCTGTCTGTTTGTTCCGGCTAATCTGTGAAACGGCAGGACCGATGTTGACAGGACTTTCACTAGCTAGTACTCGTAGGTAGCTGCTGTAGCCTGTTATACGGAGACGCTTAGGCTAGTTTTATTTTAGAAAAAAAAACTTAAAATACTTCTAAGTCAGGTTAATCAAGGTTTTTGAGCATGGTTTTATCGTTAAGTTAGGCTAGGTCTCCAGCTTAATTTATTTTTCGACAACACTGGTTTTAGAATACTGTGCAGCAGCTTGCTAGGTATATTAGGGATCTCTATTGGCTTACCTATTTCTGCAGCCTTTATGATAATTTTATGTTCCGTTCCAAATGGTAGGATAGATAGCAGTAGTATTACTAGTAGTAGTAGGACTTCTCTTCATCTATAGTGTTTATAGGCCATGGATATTTCTTACAAATTTCTGTGTAATTGTTTGCTGTAGTATATCATGGAAAAATTATGGAAAAATAATTGATTAATCGGAAATTCTGTTGGTCTATCTATCTACTACGTCTTCCCCGTGTTGGTCCGGGTTCCTTTGTAGAATAGACCATCTGCCTTCCTACCTGGCAGCTCGTAAAAGTCGAGCATAGGCTTCCCGTCACTAACACCATGACATCCTACTAGGTGGTAGAGCTTCGCAGCAGTTCGCCCGGATTGGTACCACCGCCTTACTTATTCCTAACGCCATAACGTCATGACGTGTTCCGGTTAGGAGGGTAAGGTAGCCGGTAAACTTACTTTTGCTCGGCCTCAGGTTGGCAACGCACCATTACTACCTTTGGTGTCTCTAGGCGGCGTGAATTTCTTAACATCAGGAAATCCGTCTGCTTGTTTGCCTTCTATTATTATAAGAAAAAACAACGTAGTTTTTGAAATATGATTGATAAAAAACTTACTGCTTCAACAAAGTGTAGTGTTTTGACAGCTAGACTAGTTTCCATACTGTTTAATACATTATGTGCTGCGCCATCATGCTCCGGTCCAGAAGGTAACATACCGAATACAGGACAGTAACGCATCTGTAACATCTATAGAATTTATAGACCACGGTTGCATCTTATTGTTATAAAAACCGTGTAATTGTTTGTTGTTCTTCCACAAAATAAATTACATTGTCACATAAAAATGATACTAGTATAAGTTACACTTACATACATGTACCAATACAGGTTACATGTTTGAGAAACGCTGCTAAATGTATAGAAAATTCCAATCCTTACCAAATCGCGTAACAAATTAGGGAAATCTCAAAGTTCGCGCGCCAAAAATATAAATTAAGTAATGGTTATGTTCTGCAATAATAAATCGATTTACGATAGGGAATGTAGTAAATATTATGTCCAAGGTAACAGTTAATGCCATTCTTTTTTATTAACCGACTCTTGATTACCTCTGTGGTCTAGCGGTCCGGCGTCGGACTTGGCTTCCTGAGGTCCCGGGTTCGATCCCCGGGTCGGGCTGCAAAAAAACAATAGTAATGTGTATTTTAAATGTCCTGTAATAAGAAAATGACTATTCAAGGTGTTGGAAAGTTTATTATTATGATTGGAAAGAACACTACTTCATTTGAAGTACCACTTAGTGATAAGCAAGTCAGATCTCTAAGCAATAACTGTTGTGGTAAAATATCTCATCATTGGGAAATTAACAAAGGGAAGCCCATAACACTTACAAACGTTGACGAATCTTACAGACGTTGTCCTGTACACACTTTTTTTTTCGAAAAATTTATTAAAATTAAACTTTTACTTACTTACTTACTTGTTTTTACTTACTTTTACTTATCAAACGATTTCAGGTAACACAATAATAACACAAAATTCTGAAATGTTTTTGTTAAATTGATCGCAGCGCCAACTGTATATATAATATTATTTTATTTAAAAGTTAGTCTGTCCCGCAGACTAACGTTTGATGCTGCAATAGTAGCGCAGTCTGTCGGATCCAATATAAAACATTCCGAAATCAACTACTACTTACTAATAAAAAAAATATTTCATTCCGATGGACTGAATAGTGATTCTAAATCATTAAGTATCAAATCCCCTTGGACATACAAACAACAAAAATTTCATCAAAATCGCTACAGTCGTTTAGGAGTTTCGGTGACATACACACGCACACAAGAAATATAAAGACAAGAATAAAGATGTGATGAGACTGCCTAGAAGAGATCATTATTTTCGGCGATAGGGACGTCTTTGTGTATCATTTAATTTTTAAGTTTTATTTTTAGTGGTTCAGTTGTTGGACTTGACTGCATGAGGTCCCGGGTTCGGATCCTGGGTCGGGCAACAAAAGGAAATTGGGTTTTCCAATTTTCTATTAAAAAAAATGTTGTTCGGGATAGGATATGTGCCCGGTTGGCGATAGGCTTGCCACCTATCACATTGTGGGACTTAGTATCTTCGGCTAGTCGTGGGTGCCCTTGTTGTGCCTCTGCCTACGTCTTCGTTGATATGGGCGTGAAGATTCTTTTTTATTTTATATGTACCTATTAAGTGCACAACAAAAATTTATTCTATTCTATGTATGCATGATTATTGCATATTAAGTATGATATCAAATGTATCGCCTTGTCATTTACTTTGGACATACTTAGCACACATTGATATGTGTATGTATATGTATGTATATATGTGTGTATGTATGTTGATACATATATTTATAAATTGAAATAAAAAAAAATGTGATGAGGAATAAAACATTCATTTAAAAGCGTGGGGTTCTTGGTTTTATTAGTTGTAAATACTTTTAAAAGTATTGAGGAGAGTAAATTTATTGTTTTAAAAAAACTGTCTTAACAAGCACTCCGTGATTTTTAACGATAAATAGTTTTTCTATTGTCTCAATGGCTTCATATTTTCTTTATTTCAAGTTATAGGATATCTTTCATAATTTTTATTTCAGCTAGATAAAAGGGCATTGTTTTAAATTTCCAAACTTTTCATTTAAATTATTTTTATAAGCCTTAATAAACAAATAAATATCCCTAGATAGGTTACACAAATTGAATCTAAACCTAAAGTAATCAAATTATATGCTTGTGTGATGGGTGTTAGTCAACGATACTAATACATGAAAATACATAAATAGATACCAGAATAAATCAGATAAAAATATAAAATTATGATGACATAGAAATGATCTGATTTTGGAACCATTAAGTGGAAATAGTAACTCCTAGGATTCCTTAAATCATCCTTTAGTGTTTGGGCTTCTTTGACACGTCGTGAATACAAGTGGCTTATTACCAAGCAAGACCATTGGTACAAATAAAACCTTGTCTCAAAAATATGTTTTTTGTTAAAAAAAATATAATACTAGCTGTCCCGGCGAACTTCGTTCCACCCGTTCAGTTTGTATGAGAAAAATGAAAATTTTGTTTTTCCTAGTTTTCTCGCAGTGTTTCCATTTTTATTATATTTTAAACCTTCCCTGGAATTGAATAAATAATTAAAAACCAAAATTAGCCAAATCTGTTCAGCCGTTTTCGATTTTTAGCGAGACTAACGAACAGCAATTGATTTTTATATATAAGATTATATAGGTAGCCTAGCTAGATATATCCTTGAGTTTACCAAAATAAACATAAATTTTCGTGACCAATAATGACAAAGACAGATGACGTGCAAATCGTCAAATGAATAGTAAATACCTTTGTTACTCAACAATATGCTTGTTTAACGCTCAAAAGACTTTGGGATCTTGGTTTTACAAGAGTAGGAATACTACAGATTCTAACATTTTTCAGAGACTTTGCTGTTTTATATTTTTTATTTAACATGGTCGTAACGAACTAATAATCAAATTAGTATCTTTTTTTTATTCTATATTCTAACATTATAAAACTTAAGAGTTTATTTTTTTGTTTGAACGCGCTAATCCAGAAACTACTAGTCCGTTTTAAAAAAATGTTTCAGTTTTAGATAGTACATTTACCAAAAAGGCTATATACTATATATGCTTACGCTAATTATTCCTCGCGGACGAAATCGAGGGCGAAAGTTAAAATTAAGTTAGTTAAGTTAGACGAGGGCATAAACATATATGCATTTTCAGACACCGATATATTTTTGTTTATATATGCTAAAATCTAATAAGAATTTATAAATTGCAATTTAATTTCATCAAAATGTTGCTCCGTACGCCAATTTTTTTAACCGAGTTCATAAAAAGGAGAAGGTTCTCAATTCGGCCTTTACATTTTTTTTGTATCTAGTACACCGATTTCTGAACAGGTCACAGGTTTCTGAACTGATTTACGTAGTTCTTTTTTTATTTGATGCGGAATAGTTTCGAATTGGTCCCATAAAAATTTAATTCAGTTAGGCCCATTAGTTTTTATTTTATAAACCTTTTTTATCTATTTTCACCTATCCTGATATCTATTTTATCAAATTGAATCATATCAGCAATAAACTAAAAAATATTAAATAAAAATAACTACGTTAAAAAAACCGACTTCAAAAGTAAAAAATAATTATTAATATATTTTACTTGCGCTTTCATTTTTACTAATATACTAATATATTGTATAGAAATATGTTATGTAGACAAATATTACGTTTATCAATTTTTCAAGTAAAACTTTACTACTCTTTTTTTTACAATTAATAGAAAAGGCAAGAATAATCCGTAGAAACCGCGCTCTTGCATAGATAATAAAATATAACATTCAGCCTTCAATTTTATCTATGGCATTACTTTTTTTAACGTTATTTTTCATTTTGTTTTTCTAAAATTACACAAATGGAGCTGTTTTATCTACTTTAATAACATTTGACTATACTTAAATAAAATATATAGTGCTGTCATAGCCCGAGGCGACAACATAATAAATATTTAATATTGATTATATTCACAGACTAGTAGGAGAACTGTACGTTATTATATTCTTCCTATTACTTATACGTTTTTTTATTTTTTTATTTATTTTTTTTGATATTGAAAGGCAAACAAGCAGACGGATTTCCTGATGGAAAGAAATTCACGCCGCCTAGAGACACCAAAGGTGGTAATGTTGCCAACCTGAGGCCGGGATGTTAGGCCTCGAGCAAAATTAAGTTTACCGGCTACCTTACCGTCCAAACCGTCTCATCCGTCTCGAATTAAATTAAAAAAAATGGTTTTTATATAGGGTACCAGCAAGCTGTACTTATGAGACGATGAAGTGTAAAACCAACCGTCTATCCATTGCCAGCTGTCTAGTCAGATTATATAACTGAGGTACGCAAAGGGCGAAAGAATAATGATGATAAAGTATGATGATATCTGGTCTTTATTCCTTTTTCCGGTGACTTGAAATTACAATAATGAAAGTGTAGATAACAATGAAAGAATACAGATCGTTCACTATTCAAAAAGCTTTAACAAATATTACCACTTCTCTTACTATGTCAAAAATCAAAATCAAAAATATTTATTTCAGTACTAATTTACAATAAAATGTGGGTAGTTGATGGAGTCACCTTTTAAGTACGAGGTACTTGTGTTAGGCGACACCGCTCTTCCATTGTACAAATTTATTTTAAGCTTAAGCTAGGTGCACACCAGGTTAACTTTTATACAAAATGTAAATAAATAAAATGTGATAGTACGAGCGAGAAAATGTATACGTGTGTGTGTGTGTTTGTGTGTGTGTGTGTGTGTGTGTGTGTGTGTGTGTGTGTGTGTGTGTGTGTGTGTGTGAGTGTGTGTGAGGGTTTGACCATTATTTCTCATATCAAAGGCTGTAAGTTATTATTATTATAGGAATAGTAGCTTGTTTTGTATTTGTTTATTATATGATAATTTTATTAAAACTATAAATATGACTTCATGTGTTGTGACGTCACTGAAAAAAATTTTTTTAGTAATATCCCTTCTCTTGGTTGTGTGTTTTATCTAAGTACACTAAATGTGTCGTCGATGCTTTGCTTTGTATGTTTTCAAGATGTTAAGTATTTCGTAACAAACAAATTATAACACGATAGTAGTAACTTACTATGTATTATGAGATAGATCTAATTTTGAAAACGCTTTCTCTTGATTACAAAACAATTGTGATTTTGAATGTTATTGTATTAACTACACTTCGTTTATTTTAATGGAGCTTTACCAAACTTAGAGTGGGATCTGAATCATCTTACTTCTGATGCAAAACTAACCGGGTTATATAAATGCTCGGTCGGAGATAAGTTTGCCGCCTATCATGTGTATTCTGACACAAGTAGGTTTACATATCGCTCATCCGGTTTAACAATGGCACAATTACCAAAATTGTGAAAATGACTTTTTAGACATAACTGATTAAAATTACATAATCTATAATAATATATTTTAATGAAATTTTTTGAGGATAGAAAATACAAAATTCAATAAAATAAGCCTCTATTTTGTTTAAATGTATCTTCACGCCCATATCCCCGAAGAGGTAGGCAGAGGTACAACCAAGGCACCCACGACTAGCTGAAGACACTAAGTCCCACAATGTGATAGGTGGCAAGCCTATCG
>NJDC01000704.1:220754-234803 GCA_002245475.1 Calephelis virginiensis | reverse complement strand
AAAATCTTAAAAATCAATTAAAAATACCCATATTAACATATCAAAATTTCATTTCTGTACTACCTCTAGTTTTCTCGGCCTTATAAAGGGTTAAATTATGTATATTTTTAATAACAATTTTGGTTTAAATCATACTTATAATATAAATCATAATTACAAATATATTGATCAAATAAATAAGCTTAATGTAGTATTGAAACGCAGGGAGGGGCAAAGATGGCTACCAGTAAAATATTTACTCACGACCACTCGTCGTAGGTAATGTACTAAAAGCACTTGTGGAACTATAAATTACTCATCGTTTTTAGTAGGCAAAAACGAATGGTCAAATTTACGGATGACGCCTAGTGGATTATAGGAACCGGGCATAAGAGTTTAACACTTAACCCGGTAACGTGCAAGTGGTCCTAACAGTGGCGTAACTACAAGGTGGCAAGTCGGCAAAATGCCACGGGGAGCTGGGAAGCTCCCTGGTCAGAGGAGAAACCCAACTCCCAACGTTTATTATTTATCATACATAATTGATACAAAAGTTTTGTCTTTGATTCATTTTTGTTATCTACTCAGTTTCACACACAAACAAAAAGAATATTAAAAATTCAAAGATTTTGGGGAAAAAAAGGTTGTAACCCAGTTTTAGAACGTAGGCGTCCGATGGCACGCGTGTTGATGTTACTGCGGATGTTCAGGGAATTCCCGCAGTATGTTTCAGTCAGCAACGCTTAAAAATTTGGGTATACGTAACTTCGCGTCTCGCCAGGGAAAAGAGAAGGAACTTTTTTTAATATTATAGCCAAATATATATTAGCCAAATAACATTATACTTTACAAGAGTTGCTAAGCAAACCTAAGGGCCAGATTAAATACAAAATAAGCTCATTGCTCTCCTGGTTCAAAAAGTGCAAAATGCTCTGGTAAATATAATAGTAACCATTTTATTTGATATTACTCAAGATATTTCCAAAACAGATCAATTGTGTGAACTTTATTGTTACTGCGTAATCGAGACAAATGAAAGTAAAATTCCAAAGACAGTCGTAATTAAAGAGTAATTTTTAGGATTTCATTAAGTTATGGATCAAACTGCCTTAGCAATGTCCTAGCAGATAATAAAAACTATAAATGACAAAAGTATTTATCTCAATAAGTAACGTGGACAAGGGTATGATGGATCATGAAAGGCAATTATGGCGGACTTCAAATACTTTTGAGACATATAGCGCCAAACGCAATTTATGTCCATTGTGATGCTCTTAATTTAAATTCGGTAGTAAATGATGCAGTATCAAGAGAGGTCATAGAAAAACAAATAATATTCGAAACTCTGCAACAAATTAATATTTTTTTGCCATAGTATTAAACGATGGAATAGTTTATTTAGTTCTATATAAGACAATAAAAGAGAAATCGGGGTATCATCAAATTCAGTAACTTTAAGAACAATGAATCTAACCAGATGGGCAGGACGCATTAACGTTATGTTTGCTTTAAAATTTCGATTTGAAGATGTTCAAATAGCGCTTTAAAAATTATTTTCTAAAATTCAAAAGCGGATGATAGAAATGAAGCTATCTTGCTGAAGAAGATAGAAAACTACAATTATATTATGTTGTTGGTTTTCCATTGCACAATCTTACAAACTGTAGACTCGTCTTTTATAGTACTTCAGTCTAAAGCCATCAATCTTTTAAATGCTTCAAACCGTTTACAAGTCTGTCTAGAACAACTTAAAAAGTATCGACATGAATTTGAAGATTAAAAAACGGAAGCAAATAGTATTGCAGTGAAATGGTCTATAAACCCTGAATTTCCTAAAACTCTTCAGAGAAAAGTTAAACGTCATTTTGATGGAATTTGTAAGGATGAACGTCTTCAAGATCCTGAAAGCTTGTTTAATGTGAACGTATTCTATTATATTAACATTGATCAATTGAGATCGCATTTCATTGGAATTAATGAAATGGTTTCCAATTTTAGTGTCTTACAATTTGGTACTTTGCAAAATTTGAACGGTACTGATTTATTGGAAAAGGCTTAAGCATTTGTCAGTTTTTTGTCTGAAATTTCATTTCGGGGCCAGCAGAATCAACCAGCAATTTAACCCTAGCAAGACACAAGTTTACGTGTTTTCCGCTAAAAATACTCCCTTTGTGGCATTTCCTCGATTTGAGAGTGTTTCCCTAACTGACACAGCCTGCATTGGTATACACGGCGTTGACATTTCGAGTGATGTTCAATTTCGTGGTCACCTGGAGGAGAAGGCTAGAATAGCCTCTAAAAAACTTGGTGGGCTCAGTAAAGCGAGACAGTATTTCTAGCCGACCCATCGCTAAAAACTATACAAAGCTTAAATTCGGTTTCATATGGAGTATTGTTCTCAACTCTGAGCAGGGGCTCCACAGTACCAGCTCCTTCCGTTTAACCGCATTCAACGTAGAGCAACTCGAATTGTCAATGACCAATCGGCTTGATTCTTTGGCGTTGCGTAGAAATGTTGGGTCACTCAGTGTTCTCTACCGCATTTATCATGGGGTATGCTCTGAGTTGTCTGGTTTGATTCCAGCTGCTAATTTCCACCTTCGTACATCGCATCAAAGCTTAAAGTATCATGCCCATCATCTGGATGCGTGGCGATCTACAATTGTGCGACTCCGAAGACATTTCTTACCCCGCATAACACCTTTGTAGCATCAGTTACTGAGGGCGGTATCCCCAGATGATATGACTAAGGAACCTTCAAGAAAAGAGCGTACTCATTCCTTAAAGGTCGGCAATGCATCTGTGATACTCCTGGTGTTGCGGATGTCCGTGGGCGGAGGTGATCATTTTCCATCAGGTGACCCACTTGCTCGTTTGCCTTCTCTTCTATAAAATAAAATCCGTATAGAGAATATATAACCATCTCGTTTTTAAGGGAAATTTTCAGTTTTCGATCCTCTTTTAGACACGAAATAGAAACATCATCTTCTATAAGAGAACTTGCTGACTTATCAATAAAAAAACATTTTATGTCTTCAAGCTTTCCTGAAGCATTTCTATTATTTTTCAACATTCAGAATCAAAATCAGAAAAATCTATATTCACTTGAACCATACAAGTGGTATTTGTGCGCGTCAACATTTTTTTAAATTCCAACCGGATCGGAACACGGCCATACACTGAGAAGATCCGGCGAAAGAAAAGAAAGAAGAAATAATAGTTACGAGGGTGGATCCAAAAGTTCGTGGCTTAACCTTCATAGAGCTATGACATCATTTTAAAATCTACCATCATAATATGTTAGTATGTGTCATATTGATTTATTGTGCGCAGTTTCATTCCGAGACTGCACAATATAAATTTTCTGTGATTATTTGTTTGAAGCAATCTGACACAATTTTCAATAATGGAGAAAATTGAACACCGTGCAGTCCTTAAGTACCTTAATAAAAAGGCCTATCACCAAAAGACATCCATCAAGATATGGTGAGCACTTTGGGGGAGACTGCTCCATCGTATTCCAGTGTCAAGAAGTGGGTAGCTGAGTTTAAGCGCGGTTGTGAGAGCATTAAAGATGATCCTAGGAGTGGAAGGCCTACATCCTCTACCACGAAAGAAAACATCGATAAATTCGTGATCTCGTACTGGGTGACCGACGTTTGACCATTGGTAAGATAGCTGAGATTACAAACATTAGTTATGGCTGGGTGCAACACATAATAACGGAAGAGTTGGGGTTCCATAAGGTTTCTGCTCGCTGGGTCCCGAGGTTGCTTTCAGCTGAACAAAAACGAGTTCGATACACAATTTCGCGAGACTGTTTGGAACTTTTTGAGACTGATCCCGAGGACTTTTTGTCTAGATTTCTTACCATGGATGAAAGCTGATTTCACGACCATACTCCTGAATCAAAGCAACAATCCAAACAGTGGAAAAGACCAGACTCTCCTGCACCGAAAAAGGCTAAAGTCTTTTGTCGACTAACAAAGTCATGGCTTCTGTTTTTTGGGATGCGAAGGGCATTATTTTTGTAGATTATTTACCGAAAGGTCAAACTATAAATTCTAGTTATTATTGTAACCTTTTACGAAGACTCCGGGAAGATATAAAAGAAAAAAGGCCGGGAATGTTGCGTAAGAAAGTTTTGTTTCATCAAGACAATGCACGTGTTCACACTTCGGTTGAAACAATGTCTGTAATCCATGATTGTGGCTACGAATTGCTGCGCCACCCACCTTATTCGCCGGATTTACCTCGGATTATCATTTATTTCCAAATTTAAAAAGACACTTGGGTGGCTCGAAATTTTCGATCAAAGATGAGGTGATAGTCGCAGTAAACGATTATTTCGCCCACCTTCCGGAATCTTTTTTTTTTCGAGGGGATAAACAAGTTGCAGGTCAGGTCAAATAAATTTAGACCCACTTATCTTTCATTTTCTTGGTCGGGCTTGGAACTACCCTCGTACAATATTAACTAGATTAAAAATATAAATTACAATCTTACTTTAACTTAAATAAAAGGTACAACAAATCACATTACAAATTGTAGTGGGAGATTGAAACCTCTATCCCCAAGCATGTTCATCTTCCAAATACTCTAAGACCGAAGAACCGAGAAAGAATTTTGCTTTTATACATTTTTTAAACTTATTCAAAGGTAGGTACCTCTAATACCAATCGGCAGCTTATTGTGGAAACGTATACATTAACCCAAAGAGGATTTACTAATTTTATGGAGACGAGTTTTGTATGTGGCTAGATTATTTTTATTCCTCGTATTAACATCGTGAACATCACATTTTTTTGTAAACATACAAAGATTTATTTTCATACATTGAATTCTCATAAATGTATTGAGAACTGAAAGTTAAAATATTTATTTCTTTGAATTTTGCTCGGAGGGAATCCCCTACTTTAATTGTTGATTGTATTTTAAATTTGACACTTTTAATTTAAAGTATAATAACTAACCTACCTACCTAAGTATAATAACTATTCAGTTTGTATCTACCGACTTAACGCAGTCATTTATTATTGTCATTTTACATGTAAAAGTGTATAAACAGGTATTATAAAATAAAAAAATATTATTGTTGGTTCAGCTTCTTTATATTGGAGGGCAGGGGCCCATTCGATGAATTTGCCACGGGCCTCAAACGGCATAGTTACGCCACTGGGCCCTATGCTTGTAAAATAAGGACATCGGGTTTAAAGTAAATAAATATTAAAATAAAGTTCTCTATGTATAGCTGATCTATGTTCATTAATGCTGCCGTAGATAATACGCGCTACGAACTTTGCTTGTACAATAGTACGAGTATATTAATTGCAACAGTTTTCAATGTGTTTATTTATTATACGAGGATCGTGAGACAGACATCTATATTGTGTTCATTTGTAAAGTATTTACAATGGATTTGGAAAATAAAACTCATAGTAATATGAAAAGCAGTCTTGAGGAAGCGTTAAATTTAACAGGTACACATTTTGTCTAGCAAAATAGATCTAGATTAGTTATAAGATCCAGTTCTTTTAAAAAATTACCGATTTAATACTTTGAAATTAAAGATATTGATTTTTTATTCGCATTATACCTATGTCTTGGACAATCTAAGTCAATCTATTCTATTGAACCAATATTAGATTGATCTCAATTACCATGTTAATGTAATTTTAGAGTTCCGTACCCTAAGGGTAAAAACGGACCCTATTACTAAACCTCCGCTGTCTGTCTGACTGACTATCTCAAGGCTGTATCTCATAAACCGTGATAGTTAGAAAGCTGAAATTTTCTCAAGTGATGTATTTCCATTGCCGCTATAACAACAAATACTAAAAATTTAAAAAAATGTCAAGGGAGGTCCCCAAACAATAAACGTGTTTTTTCGTATTTTTTTGCTCAATATAAAAACTGTAACTGGTAGACGCTTCAAACTTTCACAGAATAGTTACTTGTATATTACCTTTCAAAAAAGTAAGTAATAAATATAAGCAAGATGATAGACAAAGAGACAAAAAAAATATTATGAGTATCGATAGATATAGATCATTATCATCGTCATCATCAGCCGGAGGACATTCACTGCTGGACATAGGCCTACCCCAAAGAGCGCCACAAGTCACGGTCACCAGCCGCATGTAACCAGCGACTTCCCGCGACTTTGACCAGATCATCAGTCCACCGGGTGGGAGGTCGTCCAACACTACGTCCTCCGGTGCGTGACCGCCACTCGAGAACCTTTCTTCTCCAGCGGTTGTCGATTCTGCGAGCAATGTGGCCTGCCCATTGCCACTTCAGCTTGTTGACTTTCTGGACTATGTCGGTTACAGATCATATTTCGCAGAGAAACTCCTTCTCCATAGCATGCTGAACGACTCGGAGCTTATTTAAGAGGCCCCCATTTAACGGTCAAGTCTCAGTTCAATATCATCACCGGTAACACACACTGGTCGAAGACATTCGACTTTAGGCTCTGCGGTAATTTGGACAAGAAGCTACCTTTTAACTTCCCGAACGCTGCCCATCCGAGTTGGATTCGGCGATCGATCTCTTTCTTGAAGTTGTATTTACCTAACTGAACAGTTTGACCTAGGTATACATACTGATCAACAACTTCAAGAATTGAGTTTCCAACATTAACTGATATAAGTGCAACATGAACGTTGAACATAACTTTCGTCTTGTCCAAGTTCATCCTAAGACCTACCTGTTGGGAAACTCTATCGATGTATGCATCGATACATCGATATCTGCATCTTACTCAAGTCTTCCAGCGATTATCACTTACGAAAACACAATATCATTTACGAATCGAATGTGAGTGATGTACTCGCTGTTGATATTGATGCCGAGTCTTTTCCAGTTCAGAAGCTTGAAGACATCTTCTAGTGCACCAGTGAACAGTTTCGGAGAGAGAACGTCTCCCTGTCTCACACCTTTCTGCAGCTGGATCGGTTCTGAGCTCTGATCCTGTAATCGCAGCGACATAGTGGCTTTTTCGTACAAACACCTTAACACTTCGATGTATCAATAGACGCTGTAATGACTAATAACGCTAGAAATAATGGCCGATAATACTCCTCGGTCTTCTATATAATCTGGCGCAGCGTATAAATGTGGTCTACGGTGCTAAAGCCTTAACGGAACCTTGTTCGGGAGGTTGGAAAGATGATGACCCTTGATGGTTGATGAAACAACTTGTAAATGTGACTTAGAAGTGAGATAGATATATAATTTTTCAGTAACATTTTATCACCTTTCTTGAAAAGGAGAACCACCACACTTTTGGTCCATGCTTCTGGAACACTGCCTTCGAGGATGACGGAATTAAACAGTTTCTGGGGGACCTTAAGTACTGGCATTATACTCGCTCTCAGTAGCTCAGCAGTAATTCCATCGTCCCCCGGCGCCTTATTGTTCTTCAGTTGTTTCAGGGCCATCCGAATCTCGTACAGGCTGACGTCCGGGATGTCTTCGGTGTAATTCTGGGTGAGTTTAGCTCTAGGGTCTTTAGCCAAACTAACAACGGGTCGTGTTGAATTGTACAGCTGTCCATAGAACTTCTCAACCTCTCTCAAAATCTCAGCCTCAGATGAAATTACGTTGCCATTTTTGATTTTCAGTTTTATCAATAAGGTCTGGTCAGCAGACAAATCCCAAGCGAACACCTTGTAACCCTCATTACGCTCTCTCTCCCTCTTATAGCCTCTTTAATACGAATTAAAGGTGCGCAGGTCTGTCCGCAACCCCTTTGAGACTTGTCGGTTGAGCTCTCTGTACTTTTGCATGTCAACCGAAGACTGTAACCGCATTTTATTCCGTTCGCCCAAAAGTTTGAAAGTAAGGTCTGAGAGCTTTCCAGCTCTTTTCTTGCTTCGGTCTAAAAGAATTTCGACCTGGCCTCTTGGACAGCTTGCACAAACCCATTGTTCAAATCGTCTGTTTATTCGAATTTTGCCAGGCATTGGAAGCGATTTTGAAGTTTGAGCTGAAAGTTTTCGGGATTTTGGCATTGGACGGAGCGTAGTCTTTAGCAGCCGTGACCGTTCAAGCCTTGTGTTGATATTCAATATGCCTCTTCGATGATCACTACCGGTTTTCAACCTATAGATCACAGAGACATCATTGAATATGTGGCGTCTGGTCTATTTTATTTTTTGTCGACCCATCCGGGCTAATCCAGGTCCACATATACATTAGAACTAACACGTTACACATTAAAATGTTCCAGCATGTTAATGGTAGAAAGCTATGAAAGTTAACTATATAAATGTAGTTGTTATCTGTAGTTTCTGAAGTACAAAAATTTTGAAAAAAGTTTGAAAAATGTATGGACAATTCACCAGTTTAGTATATTTTGCCTATGAGGATTCGGATATAGTTAACATTAGCAATTTCAATCGGTACGTAATTAATAATTCATATCTATATGCCTAAACTTAACTATCAATCCTCACTACTAGATCATGTATCGATATCGATACACTACTTTTTCCTGAACAGCCATAGTAATGTCAAAAAGGCAGTCATATTTTGTGTCAATGTCACGTTTTTTCGTAACTATTTCATATTCATATATTTCGAGGCCAATAACGTTTACCGATAAATAGATTAAACGACTGTAGAAATTACGCCTACAAACTAATCTAAAAACACTGAACCAGTTTTGTGTATTTGCATTACATTCGTTGGAAGAAGATAGTGATAATTTAAAATTGATTCAGTAAGTGCCCTGCAGAATTACAACCAATAAGAATAAATTCAACCTTTTTAACTGCCGATGAAACAAGAGAACCCCTCTTGTGTGTATGTTATTTTAAAATTTCACATTCATTGGAACCCAAAGTAAACATAATCTTGTGTTATAGGTGAAACTCAACAACACCACAATATAGACAGACTAAAACAATACTCACACACATACGTATATAGATTTTTCATGCTATCTATGTGTTTTACACATATGATTGTCCCTTTCGGGAATCGAACCCGAGACTACTGGATAGACGATCGCATTAACCATGTACACGTATCCCTCGGCCAGGCTATCAAGTACGAACTATTCCAGAATAATGTGTTTTCGAATAGATTTTTAATAATCATTTTCAATATTGTTGCAGGCTTTGGAAAATACAGCATCTGCATGTTGGTCACATGTTGCCTGCTCATCCTCGCGATGTATATCGATATCTTCGGCTTCTCCGTCATTCTGCCGTCAATTGCTTGTGATATGGCACTTACTACTCCTCAGCAGGGATTGCTTTCAGCTATACCCTTAATAGGTAACTTTTTTTAAACATTACAAGCTTTTTTAAATTACATGAATAGGAGCCCTTTTTCTGGTAATAACACTTGAAATACGTCAATTTTGATTTCAATAAATAAATCATCAACGTAGATACATAAAATTATTATCTTTTCTCGATTTCCTAGGAATCCCTTCATCAGATCAAAACTCGGTTGCAATGGCAGCACCTCGAGAGTACGCTTTTTAAAATAGAAAAAATTAAAATCGATTCAGGAAATACGGAGAAATTGGTTAACATTCGTAAAAAATATATGGGAGTCGAACAAGAATCCTCTTCTTTTTTTTAGAAGTTAGTTAAAAAATACTCTACGCCGAATATTGCAAGCGGCTGCATTGTTAAACCTTTTAAATAAGTTTACCCGTAACCCTGTATAATAAATAACCGGAACACAAATATGGCAAAAACTGCATCGAACTGTCTTATGTTTATATATAATTACTAGCGGACTCGGCAAACTTCGTATCGCTGGACATTAATGCTTCGATAGTAGCGCAGTCTGCCGGACCCAATGTAAAACATTTTAAAATCAACGACTGCTTACGAATATAAAACATAATTAAAAAACATTATCCAGTGGACTAAATTTTGAATCTAAAACATTCTCAAATACCCTTCAACACACACAAAAAAATTCATCAAAATCGCTACACTCGTCGAGAAGTTCAGTGACAAACACTCGAACACAAGAATTATATAGGTATATAAAGATTTATCTTTTATTAATTATCTTAATATACATTTCTTGTGTGCGTGCGTATGTCACTGTACCCCTCCTAAGCGACTGGAGCGATTTTAGTATTTTTTTTGTGTATGTTCAAAAGGATTCGTGAATGGTTTATATTCAAAATTTAGTCCATTGGAAAATGTTTTCTTAATCATTTTTATTGCAAGTAGTCGTTGATTTTGGAATGTTTTACATTGGATCCGGCAGACTGCGCTACTATCGAAACATCAAAGATTATGTAGCAGCTGTTAATGTCAAGCGATATGATGTTTGCCGGGTCGGGTAATTTGTTATAAAATATAAATATATGACAGTCATAAATTTTCCCCGTGTTGGTCCGGGCTCCTTTGCAGAATAGACCATCTGCTTTCCTGCCAGGTAGCTCGTAAAAGGCGAGCACAGGCTCACCGTCACTAACGCCGTGACATCTAACTAGGTGGTAGAGTTTCGCAGTGACTCACCAGGATTGGTACCACAGCCTTACCTATTTCTGCCGCCATACCGTCATGACGTGTTCCGGTTTGGAGGGTAAGGTAGCCGGTAAACTTACTTTTGCCCGAGACCTAACATCCCGGCCTCAGGTTGGCAAACCACGATTACCAACTTTGGTGTCTCTAGGCGGCGTGAATTTCTTACCATCAGGAAATCCGTTTGCTTGTTTGCCTTCCAGTATCATAAAAAAATAGTAAATATCACTTCATGACTAACATACAAGTAAAATATTGTAGATACTGAAGCCCTGAACTATGATTGTGGTGCCATTTTTAACCTTTGACGAAAAATGGAAAACGAGGGAAGTTTATAACACGTTTGACGTGTCTGTGTGTGTCTATGGCATCATAAGTTTTGAACGGGTGGACCGATTTCGATGCTGTTTTCGAAGTTATACTTCTTTTGGCGCGTTAGGAAAAAATGATGAGTGTAATTTTTACGATGCGCGCACACACCGTCACGAAATGATGAAGTTAGCTATGAAGTTAGCCGTCACGAAATGATGAAGTTAGCTATGAAGTTAGAAATGAAGTTAGCTATAGATAACATTTTAGTTTTTAAAAAGATTTTTATCTTATTACGCCGAAGAAGTATAACTTCTAACGCGTGTACATAAGTACACACACACTTTTTTAAAAGCTAACGTACTTAATCAAGATGGTTTTCAGCTACATTACATATAAGTTTTATGGAGGTTCGCTGATTTTTTTTAATTATAAGATTGCCAAAGCGTCACTCAGTGATGTCGATGACATTAAGCGTGTACTGAATCTGTAGGATTAGGTAATCTTTAATGTCGTTTTCATGGAAATTATAAGTTTAATTCGGATATGTCATCAATTGATTTAAGCTGAGCACTCTGCTCGCCCTCAAGCCCGATGACGTTGTAAAGTCTAGACTGATGTTTCATAGCGTCATCGTTTCGTAGCCGTGCAAGTTTTTCGAAGTGGTTTTTCGAACCCCGGGTGGGTTGATCTTCATTATTTTTATTCAAAACATTAAGGACCCGACTAGTGATGTAACGAATATTCGTATTCGCATTTGCCGATGTTCGCATTTTTGGCATATTCGCATTCGCAAAATTTATGGGAATGTTTTGCAATTTTGAAAATCAGAAAAACATTGGAGATAATAGTAGGTTGAAAAAACTCAATCTATTATTTTATTATGTTTTTAATACAATAAAAAGTAAGTTAACCTCGTAATAAATCACATTATCATTTGTCTTGGTATTGTTTATTTATACATTTTACTTTTCTTTGGGTAATGAAGCTTATCAGTCAAATTTTCTTTGGAACTTTTGAGCCAAAATATATAATGTAATGTAAGTTCACAAACAAATACAAATTATAATAAATATTATTATTATACGCTAATCACACTCGAACCTCAAAATTCACTTGTGAAAAGACCGATGCGGAATGACACTTCGGTCGGATGATTTCGTTCGTATCAACTCAGCAAACTACAAATAACGCACCTCGATGAAACTGTTACCGAGCCATAGACAATTAGCTCCAAATTTGGGAACAAAAACCGAATAATTTGCGAATGTTTAAAAATGACATTCGTTACATCACTAGTCTCGACAGACGACGCTCATAACTTCCGACGATTTATCCGAAAATACATCCCGACGTCTACAATTCCCTATAACCGGATTCCACGAGGCCGACAACCTATATCCATTCTCGGTTAAAATTTTTGTATTTCCTGATTTCAACTGCTTCACGTATCATACTATTATGAGTATAGTAATGACGTTCAGTGGAGAAGATTGTCGGGTGTACTAACTTCAATAAGTTCGATCCAGTGGTTCGGTCCCATCGACCATATATGCCAATAGACGCCGCATATAAGGCAACACGGTTCAGTCAACACATAAGTGTAATTGTTCTAATGTAGCTTATTACTTAAAAAGATATAAACAGTATCGACCAGGTTTGTGACCTGTAAACATAGTAGCGTTATTGTATAAAAATAAAAAAATTGATATAAAATGACGGTTTGTTCAATTAAATGGTAGGTACGGTAAAGACAGCCGCACTTCAAATTACCGAAAAGATGGTACATCTTTCCGTAGGTTAATTAAAAAAAATAACATTTATAATTGCATTTCTAAATTATTTGTTGTTTATCGGAGTTCATCATATGCTGTTCAGTCATTGTTAGATGCGTGTTTATATCCCTTTCTTACACATGTGATTTTTAAGCTGTCACTTTCGTTTGCATACAGCTAGTGATGGACTGATATGCAAATCTATTTTATCGATATTTTTATCTATTTATCCCGAATAGGATACCGGTCTTATACCGGTATTATATATAGGTATTTATGTATTTTATCGATAAATTTAAGCACTGTCAGAAACAATAAAAAACTTCTTACTCCGTGTACTTTTGAGTTGGCCTCTGGATAGTTACTCTTTTTCATGTGAGAAGTCAGCGAACAAGCACACGGCTCTCTAAATGGCAAGAGATAACCATGGCCTATAGACACCGTTGATGTTACAGATGCGTTGTCCTATGGTCGGAATGTAAGGCCTATTGTTCAAATCTACTGGCTTCCCTACCCTCCTAATCGGAATGTGACAATGTCATTATAGCGGCAGGAATGGGTAAGGCGGTGGGTAACTAACCAGGGAAGTTGCTGCACACCACTGTAACCAGTGATCTTACTGATAATTCCCTATTTTTCCTCTGCTCGCCTCCTACGAGGTGCCTAGCAGAGGGGCAGGTGATCTATTTTAGTCAGTGGACCCGGACCAACTCGATGGAAAACAGAACTTCTGCAGTAGATGGCTCTTTTATTTGTCATTGAATAACTCATAAATAGTTGAGCCGATTTTATTGAACTCTTTTAAGTGCATTAGGTGTTTATCTGGGTGATATAAATTCAAGACTGGTTCCGATAGGCTATGTTGGGGTTAGTATGTCAAAAAACTTTCAAAAGGCTGGGACAATTTTTAAAACTAAGTTGTTTACAGTATTTCAACAATATTCTGTAGTTCAGGTGGGTATTACTCGAATGAATAAAAACAATTCAATTTGATATAATATATGTCTTTTATATCCACAAGATCATAAAATGAAAAAAATTCTAATTTGGATTGGTTTTCGAATTCCAAATTCCAAACACAGTGAATTACATCTCAACATTTAACTTACAACATACAATTTTGAAATTACATCTCAACTTACGCCACTGCTGCTTCACGACAATGCTAAACCACATACTGCATAACAGACGGCTTCTAAATTAGAACAGCATTAATTGGAATTTAAAAAATATGCACCTGAACCTAACTTCAACAGATTATTATTTTTTTCAAGAATTTCAATTTCGATGGGGCAGCCCACGCCCAAAGATTTTGTTGATTTCCGTTCAAATCCGTCCCGTTCTTTAGTAGAGGGATCAATCAATTACCCATGCGATGGCAAATGTGGATAGGAAGCAATGGTTCACATTTTGATTAAGTAAATATGTTACATTAAAAATAATCGACTTATATTCCTCCCCTACAAAACGCCAATTACAGGTGT
>NJDC01000704.1:183733-205626 GCA_002245475.1 Calephelis virginiensis | reverse complement strand
TGTTGAGCTAGATGGAGACTATGTCGAAAAATAAAAATAAATTTAGACCCACTTTTCTTTCATTTTCTTGGTCGGGCTTAGAACTTTTGGATCCACCCTCGTATAATAAGACTGATAGATGCAGCAATTATAGAACCCCTTATAACAAAATATTAATATAATGCAGCCTTAAGCAAAAGAAACCATTCTCATGCATTAATTTTCTTCGCTACGCACATATTTGACCGAGCGAAGCGTGTCAGACTTGGGTATAACGTATTGCTAAGCACAAACAGGTGCATCGAGCTGAATCGCATTAGCGGATTTATTTTTATTTACTATCGCATTATCAGTACCAAAAAGTAGAATAAAAAAGGGCGGCAACTTTAACATCGTCAAGTATAGAAAAAGGGTACCTCTGGTGGTTGTCGCGTAAAACTTGAGAGTAATAATGTCATAAGAACTCTATTCTGGCCGCGATTCCGATCCGGTGGCAGTTTATAAAAATATCGACAATACATCTACCACTTGTATTGTTCACGTGGATAAAGATTTTTCTGGGTCTGAATCGCGTTATAAATCTCGTTTTTACTCTCCTCTTTGGTGACCGTAGGCTGCATCGGGGACTGCGCGGGGTGCCGTTATATAGTGTGAGTTGCTCCATACAAAATCTATGAAAGAGATACAGGCGGATTATTGCACTGCGTTGCACCTCAATGTGGCCCGTCCAAGAGTGCGCAAAAAAACAAACGGACATAGTAAAATCGTCTTTTTTGCTTACGTGTTTAATTTTTAATTCATTTTAGGTGACAGCAGTTTGTTTTGAGGAATCGACTTCTTCCAACGATGCCAAAAACTTTCTAAGAAGAGTATGGAATCAGACTGCACCGCTTTTTCAGAAGCCTCTGCTTTACAATAACCTTAAATTATATTTTATATTGTTATGCGCTTTCATGACGTAAGTTATGTTCAAGGTTTTATTATTTTTAACCATGTTACTCTCATTGCTCTCATTAGTGCGATGAGACTCACTGTCAAAAATAAATACTAAGTAATAACTAAAACTTTTAAAATTAAATTTTAGTGCAGTGACAGCTTGTCTGAGATTTCTCACACTTTCGAGTAAGTCGGTAACGTGGTGTTACGGTGAACATTTATTCCAAAGAGTATAACAATATACATATACAGGAATATTCCATGGGCTTTCCTTTTTTTATGATATTGGAAGGCAAACAAGCAGACGGATTTCCTGATGGTTAGAAATTCACGCCGCCTGGAGACACCAAAGTTGGTAATGGTGGTTTGCCAACCTGGGGCCGGGATGTTAGGTCTCGGGCAAAAGTAAGTTTACCGGCTACCTTACCCTCCAAACCGGAACACGTCATGACGTTATGGCAGCAGGAATAGGTAAGGCGGTGGTGAGTCACTGCGAATCAATCCGGGTGAGTCACTGCGAAACTCTACCACCTAGTCAGATGTCACGGTGCTAGTGACGGTAAGTATTCTTTCAACAACCAACAACCGATTTAGGTCAGATAATATATCTTGTTCTTATTAAAACCGCTTAAAGCGGTTGAAGAAGTTTTCATTTCTAACATACTTAATACTCTTATAAACACAATTGCATCTTGCAGGTATCTATAAGTTATGATTTATTAGCTACCTACTCTTTTATCCAAATCAGTTCCTTAGAAGTACTGATGACAGCAAAATCCGTACGAATGAAGAAAAAGCGGTCAAAACAAATAAATTTAAATACCTTCACGAAGCTGGGGCTACAACATGATATCAAAGCTTAGGCAAAATGGCTGGAGCTTACAGGGGTTTCTCTGTGACAAGAAAATCCTTAGTTAAAATTTCCTTGTATACTAGAGTGTTTTGCTTTTGTTTGTTACGAAATTGCATCCCACCGTCGCGGTAAACAAATAGGCTATCTTCTCCGAAACGCAGCCACTCTCATGGGTGACTGGTTCAGGAAGTGGCGTATAGAAGTGAACCCCCACAAAAGTGCAGCAGTGTATTTTAATCGAGGCATCACACCCAGCCAACGGATGAGACCCAGTCGTTACTCGGGTACCATCAAAATGTTCGGCAGAGCGATCCCCTGGGAAAATTCAACAAAATACCTAGAGGTCACTCTATACAAAACTATGTGGTTCAAACCGCTAACCTACCGGAGCTACCGGTGCTCCTGGGTACGTTCGCAACGAGGACCTACATCGCGACCTAGTTTTACCCACGATAGCGCAGCATTTCAAAGAACAATGGGAACGTTACTTTGAAATAACGGCTGCCCACCCGAACCCGGTGTTAGCACCTGCGTGTTACTACACACCGGCCGTAAACGTTCCCACCAAACCTAGAAGACCCCCGCAACGTGTTATCGGATCATCCGGACCCAATAACCGCGGCAAACGCAATACTCCCTCCCAATCCGAACACAAATTCACAAAATATTACTCTACACCGTCGCTGTGCGCCGGTCTCGGCGACCAAGACATCTCTTGCGCCCGACGCCTATCGCCGAGCAACGAGCCGCCACTACTCCTCCAACAACTCCACCCAGTAACCAGAACGCAGCACCAAGTCGAGGAACGGTCTTCCGGGAGACAGCCCTTGTTGCTGGCGTTGTAGGGAACAGTACCATTCATTTAAATAATGTATCTCGGGCTGAGCACTTAGCCCGGTGAAGTTGTAAAATCCCTCGCGGTTAGCAACAAATTAGTCATTCAAAAAAACGTAACGAAATTGGAACGTATTCGTAACGAATACATTCGCGGAAGTTTCTGTGTCCTTAAGATAGCGAATAAAACGCAGGAGAGTAGACTCCGGTGATTTCGTCATGTGGATTGAAATGCAAAGGAGAACTTACGTGGAGCATAAGTGCCTTGATCTAAAATAATTGGCAAGGTATAAAATCTACAATAAACGCGGGCTTGAAGTCATGAAGCCAGATATGCGAGCCAAAAACTGTCGCTAGAGAATGCTGAAGATCTAGCGAAGTAGAGAAAGACAGTTAGTAAGACGCATCCTGGTTTAATTAGTGTTTTAGGCCAGGACGAATAAGTCAAAATTATCATCATCATCATCTGCCCATCAATCTCAATAGACCGTGAAAGTGAGGCGTCGCGTGCTTAGGTTTGTGGACTTATTGTGCCTACAATGGTGGATCCTCGTTTGCATTTTGCCCTTGAATCAGATTCATACTGTGCGCTTGATTTACGAATTTCGTTATTTGTTTTATGTTATCGTAAATATCCATTTTTCAATGCTAAAGAACTATAACTACTTCACGCCAAGTCCCTTACTAGGTATACTTACTCATCTTCAGTATTTAGTAAAAGTAATGTCTGTGTATTGCAAAATAAATATTTTAGGTCAACTGGATATTCCATGTGGGTATTAGTTATGACGAACGCTTATTTCAATGGAGAAGACAGTGATGGAAAATCATTTTGTGAGGTAGCCAGTACTGCAGCATCTGTTGTAAACGCAGTAGGTTATAAATTGATTCGTACATATTAGTAATAATTTGGTCGAGTCTTCCTTGTCCATGCCAATAGGCCTTTCTGTTGCTAAAACACTGAATTTCACAAAAACTGAATCCGAAGACTTTGTTATCTCTAAGTTATGACTAAATTCGAGACTACATTTTGTCGTTTGACCGTCTCGTTTGCCGATGGGTTAGCGTACACGCCTAACTCTACTGACCAACAGCGAGAATCGGGTTCGATTCCAAGTGTAGGAATTTTTTGATTAACATCGATGTCTGCATTTCCGGGTCTGGGTGTAAATTAAATTTAAATTGGTATTTATTTAAGCATCTTCTTATATTAGTAGTAGTAGATCAATTTGTGTATTAAATTTGTTCAGAGATGTTTATTTGTTTAAATATCTAAGTATTTGCATTGTATACTGTATATTCTAAATTTGTTTTAGTTATAGGTCATAATAGCATTTAAAAAACGTAATTAGTTAATAGTTGTAGTTAATGTGGAAATTGATATATTAGTCGGTTTATATATATTGCTGGTAAAACAGTAAGATTACTCTTCAGTCTTCATTTCCTGCAAACTGGAAATTTGAATCAAATGTGTCAGTTTAGGTACTCTTGAACATACTACTTTCCGATTATTAACAAAATTCAATGAACCCAATAAAATAATTTACTGCTTGTTATGTCTATAATTCGCTGGGATTGTGTTCGAGAATACCTAAAATGACGTATTCGATTCCAATTTCAGATTTGCATGAAATCGAGATTCAAAAGTAAGCATTCAGATACTTTTTTTCTAACACAAATTAATCATGTTTTTTTCAGACTTCTACCAACTGTGACACAGTAGTCAGACCTTTCTCTTTATATGCTGTAATGTTTTACTCTGGGATATGTGGCACACTAAATATACTTCTGATATTCGTTGTTGGACTATTGGGTAAACGGAGAACATCTCTTTTGATCTTTGCCTTCTCTGCGTGTTCTGGTTTTATTCTCCTATTTGTGAGGATTCCGTTGCTCAGCATTACGTTGTTCTACTGCTTTCTATATATATCTCTGATTTTGGGAAACGTTAACACGTTTTTAATCGAATTAAATCCCACTCATTTAAGGTAAGTTTCTTAATAATTTAAGCATAGTAGAAATCATATAGAATATGCCTTTATTCTGTTCTATTTATTCTAATTATATTCCCGATCGAATACTTATGTCGATTGGGAATTTAAATAGCTGATATTCGCGATCGATATAAAGTTTTGACGTGCGCTGTCATTTTGAAAAAATCAAAATGGTGGCGGTTGAGTAAGCCACAAAGGTTCAAACCCCTTTCGCGGAAAAGCAAAATAGAAGTTTGGTTTACTGTCCCTTGTAATTAATATCAGCAAATCAACGCTTTGTTTAATATAAAAACTAAGCAGAAATATAAAAAAACTACTTTTTTTACGGGCAAGCGGGTTAACTGATGACAAGTGATCACCGCTCACAAGACATGGAACACCACACCTATAGATTCGTTGCCAACCTTTATACAACTTTAAATGTCTTCATTTCCTGGTCTTGGTTGTTTATTGAATTTATACGGGTATCTGTACCAGAATTTTTTTGTATTAGAATTGACTAGCACCCATAACACAATCATGATTCGCTTACTTTAAGGTGAGGTTCAATTTGCGTAACTTGTTCAGGGAAAAAATAGCACAAAACTCAATTTTATTGAATCAGGGGTTACTTTGCGGAAATCCATTATAACAGATGTAAAATAAGGCTTTATTTTGCTAATTCCGCGTAAACGGTGTAACTGTTTTGGCAAATAATCCTTCAAATTACACAGAACGTGACTAGCCTAGCTAACGTTCCCACCGCCCACCTCCGCGACCAGGGGGCTGATTATGAAACTCAGTTACCAACTCAAAATGGATGAGTGTACATAAAATCGTGTTTTATATTCGCTATCTCCAGTGACCAACAGAAATACAATAGAGATATCAAACACAAATGACGTCATTTGATGTACACTTTTACAGTTTGAGTTGGCAACTGAGATACATAATCTGATCTAATGAATCTAATACATAAATCCCTGATCACAAATAGAGTCCGAACACGGGAAACAAAACCACTTGTTACGTCCTTCGCCAACTTTGTCGTAGAACTCACCACAGAGAACAACAAATCGCACTCGACGTACGTTTCGCCTCGACATCGACCCATCTTCAGGAAATCGACCATACCGTACAAACAACGACACACGAGTCATAGTAAACTCGGCGAAAAGCCGGGAAAGCCCGGTGAAGTTGTAAAAACCGCGAGGTTGGCAACACATTAGTCAAAAAAAAAGGCTGACTCTTACTTTGATTATTTTATTTTATTTTTCTTTTTACAAATCATATAACATTATTATTGTCTGACAGAATATGTTTCTTTTTTTTTTCAGAGGAATGGCTACATGTTTGTCAGTTGTAATAGCTCGCGGATTTGGATTTTTGAGCGTCCAATTAATTGGAACCACGCTTGCTGAACACTGTGTGCCTACGATAGCTGGTTACATTACATTACTCGTCTGTTAGTTCACTTTAAATATCTATCTTTTGTAAAATTCTGGACAGTCCTAAAAACGCGCGTTTTGAAGATAGCAGTGAAGCTACATACCAAAGAGTATATAAATACTACGTAATAAGAGGCGGGACTTTCATAGATACAGAGCAAACCCGAATTTTGGTTGAAGTTTAGCTTAAAGTGACACATGTCACTTGACATAATATGGTAAAGGTATAACCCGTATAATTTGAAAGTAAGTCTAAAGGCATTAAGATATAAGGCAACTAGTAGGCGAATAAAAAACATAGCAAACTTATTTTTTTTACTTTTATATATGAAAGTTGCGCCAAAGTGCTACATACACTTTTTATTTTTTTTATTCTTTTTTTTATGATATTGGAAGGCAAACAAGCAGACGTATTTCCTGATGGTTAGAAATTCACGCCGCCTAAAGACACCAAAGGTGGTAATGGTGCGTTGCGAATCTTAGGCCGGGATGTTAGGCCTCGAGCAAAATTAAGTTTACCGGCTACCTCATTCTCCGAGCCGGAACATGTCAACGGCAAACGCTGACATTATGGCGGCAGGAATAGGTAAAGCGATGGCACAAATCCGAGCGAGATGCTGCGAGACTTTACTATTTAGTCAGATTTCACGGTGTTAGACACGGCAAACTTATGCTCGCCTTTTACGAGCTGCCTGGCACAGGAAGGCAGATGGTCCATTCTGCAAAGGAGCCCGAATCAACACTTAGGAGGACTAACATATCTCGACAAAATTTCAAAATGTCAGGGTTTTGAAATCATGTTTGGGACAAAAAACGTTAATAAAAAATCATTTTATCAACCAACTCCCAAACATGAGGTTCTCAATTCAAATATAGTCGGTCAATTGGCCTAAAAATCGATTTTAATGATTTTTCGGTTGGGGGCTAATAAGAGATGCGACTGGGAATATAGAAGCGAATACAGTAGTATACTGGGAATATCGTATCTAACCAACAACACCCCAGTTCTTATTTACAGAGTGCAAAATTTTAAAAGATATAATCTAAAAGAGATAAAACTGCAAAAAAAACGACTTTAGTTACTGTTTTATGTAGTCTAATTAATTAATTTAAAATCCATTTAAAATACATAAAAAATAGGAGTCGATATTTTTAAAGTCAGTTAAAAATCTCAAAAGTTTGTATTTTTCAAGACTTTCTTTTAAATTGCATTTATTAATGTTTTTTAAAAATTATTTAAACGCAGTAAAACCAATTTCATTACTTATATTAATTCTACCTCTCATTTTTATGTACTTAAATTGTTTGTATTAGTCGTAATTGATTTAACCAAGAACAACAAGAAATCATTATACTTTAAACTGTGTTATGCCAGTTTTTAACTACAAATTCAAAGGTAATACTTAAATTAAAATTAATTATCTGTTCCTGGAGTTTTGGGAATAAAGATGCTTTACAACGATTCCGTTTTAGTACATTAGGCGCAGATTGTTCCCATAAATATTAGGTATGCTTATACTTTTACGTCGTCTTGGACGTGGCATTTTATCGGATTTGAAACACAGAGATTTGACATTATTAGAAGACCACCCCTTTAGTCGAGTGCCTAGCGTGCAACCCTAACTACACAGACCAACCACGAGCCTCGCGGCATTTTTGTGATGAATATTTAGATGTCTGTATTTCCATGTCTGGGTGTTTATTAAATTTTTTCTGGTATCTATTTAAGTATTTCTATGTTCTAGAATCGTTGGATGTAAATCAACGATTCAAACAACATTTAAGAAGCATATTATAATTTATAATTTGCTTACCTACTTTGGGGTTAGATTCAATTTGTGTGACTTGTCCAGGGATTATTATATTTATTATTTTTAAATTTCTGTTTCTTCGGGCCATTTTATATTTTGTCAGGACTCTGGACATCATTCGAAATGTCGGGACAATCCCAACGAATGAGGACCATTTGGCAACCCTAGGTTCACCTTACGGAAAGTAACCTCCGCCGCCCACGACGAACTGTAACACCGGGAGTCTCACAGTTATATCTCTATCTTAATTTAATCTAAGATATTTTTGTTAATTCTAACTTATAATTAATGAAAATATTATTAAGTTGAAACATAAGCTAAGAATTTAGTTTTCTTCTTTTTTACATTTCAGGTGGCCTGATCGTTGCTTGTTTCTTACCGGCAGAAAATCCAGATGAAACACCAAGCACACAAAAAACTAAGTCATGACAGAAAGCAATATATTTCAAATAGATAAACATCTATGATCTCGCAAATAAACCTAGACTAAAGTAATCCAAGTGTTATGTTTACTTTATAACTTTTAAGACACTGTAATACGGAATATTATACAGTAGTACCCTCTATTTAAATTATGCGCTTCGGCTATATTCGTCAGGCTTCGGAAATCCGAATCTATTTTAAAGATATCAGTTGTTATTACACACTAATCATTTCGCTTAAATTTAGATTAGGTCAGCCAATTTAAAAATAAAAGTATAAAGCGTAAAAAGTGTAAAGTCGAAGCGCATAATTTAAATAGTAGTACTGTACTTAATGTCAACTTGAATGAAGGAAAACTTTAGTCTATGTTTATTAAAAAGACAATGTAGTATGTGATGTAAATATTAATGAAATAAATGTATTTAAAAAAATGTGTTTTGTGTAAACACATACAAGAACTAACAGACTACCGGCAAATCGCTCCTATTTCATTTTGTGGGGACACAAGGCACTAACTTAGAATAAGGACAGCATTGATCAGGTTATCAAATGCCAATTTTTTTAATATAATAACACATAATACATGCACAGTTTTGTTGATTAGTGGGATAACAAAAAACGAAAAAACTAGCTTTACTATATTGGCACAAATATTAAAAACGCTCGGTATCAAACTAATAGCTGGACTTTGGTGGTAGATTCAACGTTATCATGATTACATTTCATTAAAAAATATTTTTTATTGTTTAACAAAACATTTTCCTGACCAACAATTGTAGTAAAAGTGATTTATGATTATGTTATGGACGTTATGTATACCATCTTTAAGTACCACAATCTTACCCATATGAAAGAGTATAGGTATATCTGAACAGAGACGCGGGTGGTTACTGGTGGAGATAATAATAATTGTATATATCCCCAGATAAATTAAACAAATTGATCATCCCATGGGTGCCCTAGTTGTGCCTCTGCCTACCGCTTCGGGGATGTGGGCGTGAAGATACATAATCATATCTAATGTAAGCAAATTATTGGGTGTTAGACAACGATACTACTAAATTCAATAGACACACCCGTATGAATTAAAAAAAACACATAGACCTAGAAATACCGGCTGTATTTTTGGATGTTTGTCTTTTTAAGTTAGGTTCATCACACAATTTCTTAACTCCATCGAGACTCAAACCCAAGCCTTGCCGTTGGCTAATGAAATTAAACTTGTACGTACGAACACTGTATCAATTAAAATATATACTAATTTTAAGCCTACAACGACCTTGAACTACGAGAATCAGTTTAGTTCAGTTTTTCGCAGAATCTTTCTCTTCCAAATAGATATATATCACTCGTATTCGTATTTCGGGTTTTTTTATGTGAGATATTAGCTAACAAGCACACACTGATAGTAAGAGATAACCGTGTCCTATAGACACCATAGGTCGAGATACGGTAGTCTGGATGTTAACAAGTATTAAAGAATTCTTCTTAAGTCCCTTCACTTCAGACCGGAACATGACCAGTGGTCTTCTTGATATTGAATGGTATTGATTACAGCAACTACGCGATCCATCGTCGATATATGGACGACATTAAATTATATATAGCAAACATAAGACGACGAAAAAAATTGACAAAACGTATTTTAGTAGATATATGAATCAGGTTAGGTACATAAAAGTCAAAAAAACATTACACCAAAGAGTGATTAAAGTACTACGTGTAGGTATTACCAGAGATTAGTAAATATATATATATATTGTCTTTGGTATTACACATTGTAAAGGCTAAATTAAGATCAGGGGGCTGATTATGTATCTCAGTGGACAACTCAAAATGGAAAAGGGTACATCAAATAGCTGTTAAATGACGTGTTTTATATTTGCTATCTCCAGTGACCAACAGAAATTCAATAGAGATAGCAAACGCAAATGACGTCACCAAAAAGATACGTAATTAGCCCCCAGTACGGTTACACTTTAGTCTCAATTTCATTCAAATTGGAAATAGAAATCGAATATGTCATTTTAAGGTACTCTTGAATATAGTAGTAGTAGATTATTAACATTTAGCTACAAAAAAATCGAAGAATCCAATAAAATAATTTATTGTTCATTATTAAATAATGTTCGGAAGTTTTGCTACAACCAAGAAAAAAAATGGCCATACTTCTTGTGTAATTATATAATTTCGTGTAAATATTGGTGAAATAAGTCAACTTCGATGGCTTTTTGTTATAGTTTTGTTCAATTAGAGTAAACAAATTAAGTGAATCATGAAGAAAGTAGTTTATCGGGATTCGCCTATTTTCTCTGTAACGCCAAATCTCACTTAATAAGCTTGAGTAAGCTTTACTCAAAACTCTGACATGACTTTCTTTTTCGACCAATGACTAACTTTAAACAATTTAAGCCCGATTTTGATTTTGATGCAAATTTCAATTTGACTAATTGCAGCTGTTAACACACATGCCAATACCTAGATCAGAACCAAATTATCACAAATTATAAAAGCAATAGAAGCAAAAAATATGTATTACTACTTGTGATATCGACAACTCAAAAAGGGATAGATTATAAAAATTTAAATTCAAATTTTTAATATTTAGGTGTTAGTTCTTTAACACCTAAATATTAAAAATGCTGTCTTATTTAAGTAAAACGCGCCGCAACGGAAAATATTACTATAACTAACTGTGATTGTTCCGCAAAACTAGAACTAAAAAAACGAAAATGAAAAAATCACACTACTACGAGCCACAAATAAATACATTAAAATTGGTTTCTTATTTCCTAAAACTAAAGAGTTTATTGTTGTCATTTAGATCAGTTTATCAACATGCGAAATCACATAAAAAACATTATCAAATGTCCCACTGTAACAAATGTTCGATGCTGTAAATGCCACATACTCGTACGCCCTGAATATATTATAATATGTTTACACTATACAGCAAAGAAAATAAAATCATAATTTTACCACACAGCAAATTACAAAAGCTTAACCTTTTTTTAATGTGCGGAAATTCATCATGGATAGCCGCCACTTTCAGGGGAAGTTGAGAGTTGTGTCAGACTCCACTGACTAAAACCACACAATGTCCTCCCCTTCGCCAGGTACCGGGGCTGTGAGGACGCTTTCGCAAACTTGCACTGTCCCGGCGGCGCTGGATATAACGATCCCCTCCTGGTAGCCCCACTGCCGCAACCCCACCTCGACCGGGTAGACAAGATCGAAAGCCAACACCCTTCTCCGCGGGCCGTACTGCTGCCATCCCACACGGACCAAGTGGCCGGCGAGGGGTACTAAGAAGCGGCCTTCCTGGTCCAATTGGTTTCGCCGGGATCCCCCCTTGACCCCGGTTACTCAGCCTCCCCTTGTGGGGGACAGAAGCTTAACCTAATTTAATACAAACAGACCAAGACAACTTCTCTATCTTAGGCATACTATCCGAACTCGTCTCGTATTAATTAATATTAATTAGGTAAGGAAGACAGTAAGAGCTAAGGAGGAGGGTTTAACAGTAGAAAACGTGAGAAAGGCAAAAGATCGAAAAGTTATAGTAGGATGCAGGACAGACAAATAATCAACGAGAAACTTAAAGGAATGGAAGGAAAACTCAAAGTTGAAGATATGACGAACATAAAACCCTTAATAATAATGAAGTATGTCCTGTACTATAATAAGGACGAAGATATTAAGACTGCGCTTATAAATCAGAACAAGAGAATTTATACTGACTTAGAAGAAAACGACAAAAATATTGAGATAGTTTACAGAAGAAAAACAAGAAACCCCCACCTTAGTCATATAGTAGCGAGAGTATCACCAATAGTATGGAGACGTATGACTGGCGATGGATACCTCCACATAGACCTTCACCGGGTCCGTGTGGAGGATCAATCGCCACTCATTCAATGTTCAATGTGCCTCCGCTACGGACATACGAAAAAGATGTGCAAGGAGACAGTGCTGAAATGCAGTCACTGCGGTGGGCCACATCTTCGAGCGAAATGAAAATGGCTTACTAACATGGTGCCATCATGCAGTAACTGTTCCCAAGCAAAGCTGGGGGATGATTATGTAACTCAGTTACCAACTCAAAATGGATGAGTGTACATCGAATCGCTGTCAAATGACGTATTTTGTATTTGCTATCTCCAGTGACCAACAGAAATATAATAGAGATAGCAAACAAAAATGACGTCATTTGATGTACACTTTTACAGTTTGAGTTGACACCTGAGATACATAATCACCCCCCTGGAAGGTGTGGATCACAACGCCTTTAGCAGTGACTGCCCCATTAAAAAAAATGGGAGACTATAGCTAAGGCAACAATAACATACTGCTAAAGTTGCTCCGGGCACTAAATCCTTTTTGGCAAATGCAATAATTAAAATGTTGCAGGTACTCACAGTTCACTTTTATTCAAAATTATTAGAACTAAATTTAAATAGTAAAACGTCCAGTAAACATAAAATTGAAGTAGCAAATTGGGTTCAGATAAACATCATGAGACTAAAAAAATACTGTATCCCTACAATTTGAGGACGACATGCACGCGACGCAGACAACTGTAAATCTGGGGACTGATTGTGTATCTCAGTTGCCAACTAAAATCGAAAAGTGTACATCAAATAGCTGTCAAATGACGTGTTTTATATGTGCTATCTCCAGTGACCAACAGAAATGCAATAGAGATAGCAAACTCATTTACGGATAGAATATTTTGTGACAACTTTAACATTTATTTCGCAAATAAACAATATAATTTTATTAAATTTCACAATCAATAAAATTTAATATTTTATTAAAAGTAATATTACCATGTCTTTTCTATAATATTACCAAATATTGATAGTGACATGAGAAATAATGGTAACTCCAAATCACCGTCAGTTGTCAAGTGTCAAGTTGTCAAAAATGTCATTTACTTTCGTGCAACCGTGAGCGAAATGTCTGATAAGGCCGGTGATAATTTAAAACTCCGAGTAATTGTTTTAGGAGGTAATTATTAAATGAAAATTTAATGTTAATGTGAGTTACTACTATCACTTTTGAATATTTATCGTTAAGATGATTAACAATAAATATTATTTTTAAATATTATTAACGGTCCCGGGATAGTGTTAGTCATCCGCTTTATAAAAGTTTTGTTTAATTGTGTAATTTGCTACAGGATGCGGATTTATAGGCCGAAATCTGGTGGATTATTTGTTGAACAATGACTTAGTGAAAAGCTTGCGTGTTGTGGATAAAACTCCACCACAGCTCGCCTTTCTAAATCCAGTCCATACGAAGGTTTTTGAAGATCCGCGCGTTGAGTACAAGAGTGCAAATCTTATAAATCCAAGTAAGTTTTAAACTAATGATTGCCCTCGAACCTATTTATTATAAGGTGGATAATCCATTACTTAATTGACTTCAAATTTAGCTCATATTTAGCCATTTTGTTTCAAGCTTAAGATTTAAATGTAATACTAACCCTTAAATAGTGGAAACCAAATTAAAAAATTGGCTCAGAGGTGTTTCTGTGATGCATGAACAGAGGCAAGAATTTCAAAATTTTCAATCTCAAGAAATTTTGTGTAATCTGTCCCAAAAACGTGTTTAAATCATCCTAAATGCAGGTCACCGGGGCAGTTTATCTCAATTACAATTTATAATTAACAATTTACAGTCTTCTTGAACTGTTTTACTTTCATAACATTTCTGTATGCAAGCAGCTCACTTTTTGCGTATTTTATATAAGTATTTAGAATTAGAAAATGTTTATTTTCAAATAAAAATAATGTCGCCCAGGATTGGATATGTGCCCGGTTGGCTATAGGCTTACCACCTATCACATTGTGGGACTTAGTGTCTTCGGCTAATCGTAGGTGCCTTTGTTGTGCCTCTGCCTACCACTTCGGGGAAAATGGGCGTAAAGAATCTTTTTATTTTCTTTAGATTGTATGATTAAAAAGATGAATAAGGAAATGGAAGATAAAAAGTTGCTATAAGGTAGAGTCCAATCCTACAGGGTTAGGAGAGTTTTGTAGAACTAACGTATTGATTAAATTTTCCCTTATAATAACAACAATTGGTGAAGACTGTAAAAATAGTCTTCCATAACTTGCAATCAGAGACAATAAAAGCGAACCATAGTACTCTTTCTCCCTGTTATCAGAATGGAGTTTTAAATCAAGGTTAAAACTTTCGATAAGAGAGAGAGCAATTGGTACGTGCATTTTTTGAGATCCAACCCAAATAATTAAGTATACTTGGGCAGAATACATTGCTCATCTCTAAAATCTGATGTAGTGAAAGCCTTGTGACAAGCAACACATTAGACATTTTAAAAAGAATTAATCAAACATAAACAGCTTAGTTAATTAAAGTATGTAAACCTTATTTAAATTAGAGTGAGAAAAACGAAAGTCACATAGTTTCGTCTGTCACTAATCATTTATTTCTTACTCGGACACATGTTTTATATGGTCTTAATAATAATATGAAGTCCAAATGTTCCTAGCTCCTGGCTTTGTACTTATTCTATATTAAGAATTGACAATATTACAGTTTACTAGTGCTAGTGTGCTTAGATCGAACTCTTTTTTTTATGAACATTAACTAACATAGTCTGCTAGTTGATTACAAAATCAGGGTTAACTAGCCATTTAATTCTAGGCTGATTATAATAATTAATACCACCTTTTGTAGGGCATAAATAATCTCTTGTATAATTTTGCTATTAATAATTATTTTGGTCCTATTAATAATCCGAATTATTAAAATATTTAAAGTAACCTATTAAAATTTAACAGAAACTGCAGAGTTATGTGTTTTTAAACAAATCCCAGAAGCTAATAAGTATATGAATTTTCACATTTTTATTAACACCAAAAGAAGTTAAGAAAGTTTTCTGTATCTTTAAAAATAACTAAGTAGGTTAATCTTTAAATGTTGTAGTCTACTAGTGTGTTGAACTTTGAGTATTGTATAAAAAATACCACACTGCACAGTTTTACAATCACTAATTGTTAATTCTTTTTAACATTTTGTCAATAACTTTATTAATTAAAAAAATTACAATGTTGTATTCTTCTTTAATGACAACTCCAATCATTTTGGAGGACATATTTAGCCATTTTTTTTAATGTAACCAATATTGTAAGTCTGCTGTTATAATTAAAAAACCCTCCCATATACACACGCTAAACATGCAGGTTTGGACTGAAAAATATGGGATTATCAGTAAAAGCTTTTTCTTACAGTTTGTCGTAAACAAAGAAAATCTTTATCACAAAACAAAACTATCATACATAAGCAATTTTAGCATTGATATCTTTATATAAAAACTACTAATCCAAATAATTTATTTTTTTATTTTAAAGAAGTTTGAAATTTGTGCAATACTTTGAACAATCAAAAGTTAGTTTCACAACTTTTCAGCTACAACGGAATAAGATAATGACATAATTTACATAAATTAAGGCACTACAATAGCGTGAACTTATGCAAATGTATTTTAAAAAACAAAACTGATACATCAAAACCTGTCCACTAAAACATCCTCTGTTGTTGACAATTGATAACATATCAGGGGATGATTCATTTCCACAATATGCACTACTGTTGTTAATGTACTTTTGATATGGTATTATCTCTAACTATGTTTTGACAATATCTTTGCTTATTTATACATTGCTATATATAATAAACTAGTATAAAACTTAGGCCAACAAGAAATAATTAAATAATACTTAAATTTCCATAACATGTTTTGGTTTTATACTAGCCAACTGGGGGGGTTACCATAGGCTCTTAAAACATTGTTATTTCAATAATACTTATTGTCATCGGGGAAAGACAACTTCATGACATACATGATAAAGTTGCTAATATAGGTGGTCATTTTGCAAGATGAAAATAATACTGCTATAAGCGTTCATGGTATGTCCCTGATGTCTCTATTTGCGATACTATCTTAACAGTTGTTTCACATATTTAAACCTGAAAACCTAGGTTCCACTTACTCTTACTTCTACACTTTGCTAAGTCCACAGGTCTTGTTTTAGGATAACTAGTCAGCGTTTCTTGACTCTCTAAGAGTCTAGATCAATAACCACATTAATTATCATAAAAGTGTTATGGCACTGACAACTGCTAACACTATAAATTTGGGATTGAGAAATCATTTTCTGTGAAGAAATATTAAATACTGCACTATGTGGTAGAGTTTCGCAGCGGCTCGCCCATATTGGTACCAACGCCTTATCTATTCCTGTCGCCATAATGTCAGCACTTGCCGTTGACGTGTTCCGGTTCGGAGGATAAGGTAGCCGGTAAACTTACTTTTGCTCGAGGCCTAACATCGTCGCCTCAGGTTGCCACCTTTGGTGCTTTTAGGCGGCCTGAATATCTTACCATCAGGAAATCCGCCTGTTTGCCTTCCAATATCACAAAAATAATACTTTTCTTTTTGGGCCGAAAATAGAAAAATGTGAAAAATAATGAATTAACACGATGGAGTACGGCGATATCACACTGCGACGCTCTGCTCCATATGCGGATTTTAAATTTTGATTGAAAATTCTTGATTTGACCTATACAAAAACTGCACGGTCTATCACAATGCCACCTCGTCTCTGTGCGCTTCGGCACACCCTTTTTCGATGTGCAGCGCTGTATGATATCAGCGTCAGCGAGATAAAAATCCACAGTTTTCTAATTCACAAATGTATCTAAATGGAGTCTAAAACAATAAAAAAGATTGAAATCTATATTAATTTAACCATTGGGTACCTACCTATCTTGCAAATTTTCCCGTGTTGGTCCAAGCTCCTTTGCAGAATAGACCATCTGCTTTCCTGCCAGGAATCTCGTAAAAGGCGAGCATAGGCTTAGCTTACCGTCACTAACACCTTGACATCTGACTAGGTGGTAGAATTTTGCACAGACTCGTCCGGTTTGGTACCACCGCCATAGCTATTTCTGCCGCCATAACGTCACAACGTGTTTCGGTTCGGAGGGTAAGGTAGCCGTTAAACTTAATTTTGCTCGAAGCCTAACATCCCGGCCTGAGGTTGGCAACGCGCCATTACCGACTTGAATTTTGTACCGTCAAGAAATCAGTTTGCTTGTTTGCCTTCCAATATCATAATTAAAAAAATATAGGTATGCTTAGTTACACTAACAAACATTACAAACCCCTACAATAGTCATTAATATTGTTATTGTGTACAGAGATTAGGTACACACAGTTTCTAAACAATAAAATCTTTAAACTATGTGAAAAATCTTTTGTATCGTATAAAGAGTTCTTATAGAATTGAGTTAGTTCAAGTACCTTCCAGCTTTAAGAAAAGTAGAGCTTTTTGATTTAAAAATAAGGCGAATTGTTATTTAAAAACAGAAAATTCAAAACTATAAGTACTTAACTTAAAAAATTATAAAATACGCCAATGTACGAAATTTGATGACTAAGACTGTCGCATACACGTTAAGGCTAAAACGGCGAGAATTTTAGTAGTATCGTGTTACAGTATTGAGTTTCGGGAAGCCAACATTTATTGCTCACCAAATGTTGTAAAACGCGCTGTACCTACTACATCAAGACGTGGCTGCAAACATTTGGATATAGTGCGCTTTTTAAGGCCTGTTTTAATGTAAACTGAATAAAGTTTTTGTGATATACTTAAATAAAAATAAAATTTCATTCAAACAAAAATCATTTATGTTTGAATGTCGCCTCAGTGGTTCAGCGGTTAAGTTTTTGGACTTGACTGCTTGAGGTCCCGGGTTCGAATCCCGGGTCGGGCAACAAAATGAAAAGTGGGTTTTTCCAATTTTCTAATAAAAAAAATGTTGCTCGGGATTGGATAGTTGGTTGGCGATACATACTGTCTTCGGCTAGTTGTGGGTGTCCTGGTTGTTGTACCTCTGCCTAACACTTCGGGGATATGGGCGTGAAGATACTTATTTTACTTTTACTTATTTATGTTTGAATTTCGACGCGATCTTAAAAGTTTGCGTAAATCAACATATAGGTCTACAAAGAGTACTAGAATTTCAATTCGCGCCTACTAAGCTATTCAGAATATCAATAAGCAATAACCAATTACAGAAACAATAAGACATACATAAAGCACATAGCACAATAACTTAGCAAGGGGATGTGTGTCACCAGTGCGCCATGATAGTTCAACGTCTCAGCGACGCCACCACGTCGGTTTTAGTATTTTATACAGACAAATAAATCAAACCTTATTGTGCCTACATTTTAGACTCCATCTTCACTTTAGATCAGACGTTTTAGGGCTATTTATGTAGAATTATCTACAAACAAATTTTTTGATTGCAATTAATCGTTAAGTAATTAGCTTATAAACCAAATGTGGATTATACTATACTTAAAACTATTTTTTTAGTTATGATATTTCGAGTAATCTCTGTGATTATTTAAGAACTTACTTAGATTGGTTATATTTTAAACAAAGAATTACGGTCCCGTACAATAAAAAACCAAAGTTATTGTCCGAACTATGTAATATCTATCATTGCCAAATAGTGCTTTCAAAAATTTATATCAAAATCCAAACGGCAATTTTAATAAAACATCAATAAGCAACAACTAGTCAATAATTGCATGTATTATTGAATACAAGCAGCATATCGCAGTTTAATTCATCGTTACTCCTAGGTTACCGCTTTGGATAAAACTTAACTTCAATTTCATATTGGACCAAATCTTCAAAAAGACATTTTCCTAAATCTTTTATCTTTTTCGTAGACATACTCACGCTGCACTATCCTGCTAAAATTTATGTGGCGCCAGGCCAACTCACGATGTTTTCATGTAGGAGACCCTCTGTCTGTATGAAGGTTTATTTGAGCAGCAGCTTCATCAGCTTGTTATGAACAGCGACAAAATAATGACAAATTTGTACCACTCTCTTATTTTCAACCGACGAAAAAAGGAGGAGGTTCTCAATTCGCCTCTATGTTGTTGTTTTTTGTATGTATGTTTCGCGATTATTCCGGTGTTTGTGGACGGATTTTCAAAATTGTTTTTTAATTGAAAGTCTATACTCCCGCGGTGGTCCCATTATAATTTGGTCCAGGTCTACATTAGCATTCATGAGAAAACATATGTTCCAAATTTGAAGTCGGTCTTTTGCAGTTTTACTGCGTTTAAATTATTCTATTGCCTATTCCCATATCAATCAACAATTTCGTCTATTTGTCCTTCAATTCTATAAAAAACTGTTTTTCAGTATCATGCGCCAGTGCTTTAGAACCGGACGGTGAGCCCTGGGATCTGGTGGTGAACTGCGCTGGGGAGACACGGGTTGGTCAGACGGAAGCGGT
The DNA here is from genome assembly GCA_002245475.1 of Calephelis virginiensis. Taxonomy (NCBI): domain Eukaryota; kingdom Metazoa; phylum Arthropoda; class Insecta; order Lepidoptera; family Riodinidae; genus Calephelis; species Calephelis virginiensis. Next base: position 186,014 of record NJDC01000704.1, on the reverse strand, counting down.
GTACGCGGAGGGTATCCTCACGCTCAGCGTCAACGTTGCGAAACAATGTGCTAAGCTAAAAGTCAGGAGACTGGTCGAATTGTCTAGTGGACATATGTATAGTAGTGATAAGGTAAGATATGGAAAAAAAATGATTTTTAACTAATTAAAATGTTCATTATATATTAGAGAAAAACAAATACGCAAGCGGTTTACAAAGAGTAAGCCATTGTCAAATAGATGCAATTAGGGTTGCCAGGATGACAAACCTAATTAGCCGGATAGGCCGTCTATATATATCTATATATATGGTAGTGTACGGTAGATAGGACTAAAAATTAATCTACCTTTAATTTAATTTATAACAAATTATGAAACTTATGGTCATAAATAAATAAAATGTAAATAAGGGCTGCGATTTAAATGTATATTTTTATAGAAATATTTTAAAATTAACTAAATATTTGCACACCACAATGTGGTAGAATATGTTGTATTCTTAAATATCTTTATAACAACTTTTTAACACATATATTCCGCAAATAAATAATTTTCATTTCATTTCATTTCATATAACGATTATTTACTATGTATCATAAATTCTCATTGAATAAAATTGAAATGGAGTAACGGCAGTAACAGCCCGCTCGTTTTTGAATAGCGAGATAGCTGTCCGAATGCAAGAATTCGACACCCCCTATTTTAGCCGGTGACGTATTCGAGAAGTATGTCCTGCCTTATTCGATATCTGGCAATTGGCAACGCTAGTTTCAATGCTAGAAGTCTCAGCTACATACTCGTTGTCGACATTTTACTAAACTAAAGGATTATGTAGTTAATAACTAATTATATAGATAGCAACTTAACGGAGTCTGCATTGGAAGTCTTGACTATTTTTTTCTCATTAATACCTTCATAATTATATTGTTGTTGAACATCCTACTTCGTTATCCTTCCTTATTAATTGCCTCTGTGGTGTAGCGGTTCAGTTGTCGGACTTGACTGCATGAGGTTCCGGGTTCGATTCCCGGGTCGGGCAACATAAAGAAAATTGGGTTTTTCCCATTTTCTTATAATAAAAAAAGACGTTGCTCGGGATTGGATATGTGCCCGGTTGGCGATAGGCTTGCCACCTATCACATTATGGGGATATAGGCGTGAAGATACTTTTTTTTTCCTACTTCCTTTGATTATTAAATTTTTTGTTTAACTGTTTTCTTATCTATCCGACTAGGTTTTAAAACTGTGTTAGTTCTCGTTAGGAAATAAACAACCCTTGTAAAGCTATCATAGTTTTTTTTTCATTATATTTCTTGTGAGATTCGATTAAGAATCGCCTCTGTGGTCTAGCTGTCCTCCGTCGGACGTGATTTCTTGAGGTCCCGGTTACGATCTCCGGGTCGGGAAACAAAAAAAAATAGAAAATGTATATTTTCAATGTGGGATTGGATGCGTGCTCGGTTAGCGATAGACTTGCCAACTATCACATTGTGGGACTTAGTGTTTTCGGCTAGTCGTGGGTGCTCTGGTTAGACTTCTGCCTACCTCGTCTGGAATATGGGCGTAAATATATTTTTTCGAGAAGAATGGGATTGAAAGAAAGTTTTGTTGCAAAAATGGGTAAGGGCATGCCTTTTTTGATCATGTGAAAATAATAATGATGACATGATGAAAATTGACAAAACAGATATACCATGCGAATAATGACTTTATGAGGTCCCGGGTTCAAACCCGGGTCGGGAAAAGAAAAGAAAATGTGGTATTTCAAATTTTCTATTAAAACATTTTTGCTTGGGATTGGATATGTGCCTGGATGGCGATAGGCTTGCAGGCGGTGGGTGTGATATACTTTATAAAAATAAAATTTCATTCAAACGAAAATCATTTATGTTTGAATGTCGCCTCTGTGGTCCAGCGGTTCAGTTGTTGGACTTGACTGCATGAGGTCCCGGCTTGGAATCCCGGGTCGGGCAACAGAAAGCACCTATCACTAGTCGTGGATGCCTCTGCCTACCTCTTCGGGAATATGTGCGTGAAGATACTTACTATGCGAATATGGACCGGTCGAGACCTATGTTGACACAATCTCACAATCAAGATATGTCCACAATCAAATCGCTTGGGTTTTATCCATTTTATGTTTGGCGTGAAGATATATATTATTATATTATAGTTTACATTTTTATAAAATTATAAAAGTATCTTCACGCCCATATCCCCGAAGAGGTAGGCAGAGGTACAACCAAGGCACCCACGACTAGTCGAAGACACTAAGTCCCACAATGTGATAGGTGGCAAGCCT
>NJDC01000704.1:160404-173195 GCA_002245475.1 Calephelis virginiensis | reverse complement strand
GTGTTCCTGCGCCCACGGCGGATAATCTTTTAGAAGTGAGTGAAATGCAGCATTTTCTAGAAACTAGCGCGCTTTTTTTTAACCTGCTCCTCATTGTTAGATGGGTGTTCTCATGGGTGAAATAAGACTTACTGATTTTATGCCGACTGCTCTGAAGCTATTAGAGTTGAGTGTGATACTTGAATGTTTATGCTTAAAAGACGCTGCTTTCACCCTTGAAGATTTTTCCTCACCAACTGGCCTTTGGCGATAGGTTTCGAAGTAATTTTTATTTTAAATAAAGAATTTATGGGCTCAAGAGCTCCATCCCTTATTCCACACTCTCCACTTCACCATCATAACACAAGGCCATCTAATCATTTCTACTTGGTCGATATTTCGCGTCTCAGACCCAAATGGTTTGTTTCTTGTTTTATATTTCGAACTGCAAAAGATTGGAATTCACTTCTTAAAGAAGTGTTTCCTGAGAATTACAATTTGGACGATTTCAAAGCAAAGTGAATAAGCTGCTTCTGGTTTAGCATAGCTCTATTTTTGACCACATCACTTTCCGTCAGACGAGATGTATGTCATCATACTAAGCTATCTGCTATTCAAAAAAAATGGAAGGCTTAGCCAGTCTTAGAGGCAACTGCTCTTAAAAAACTGATTTAATGCTCCAGAGCCGGACAGAATAACCTTTTGAAGAATATTCTTCTTTAATACATTTGTGGATCAAGCGCCTCCTCGTAACAATTTAACTTAAATTAGTTTACTATTCTTAACAGGCTCGCGTTTTTTTACTTATTAAAGCCCGGTTACTATAATCAACGAAACGTAATCCATTAATTTAACCATTCGTAGTTTGCTCAAAAGTAACGAAGTGTTACTCATATTTTCAAAAAAATTTAGGTAACTATCGAAAACGAGCGACCGTTGTTAGCAATCTTACCAATCGTACGAAATAATAGCATCCGTAATCAAAACGACTCGTTCTTTTGAACTTGAATATAGGAACCGGGCATTGGTCAGCAAGACGTATAATACTTATTTTTTTCTCATATACGACCAATTTTATTAACCTGTCTACACATAGAGACAGACCTACTAGAGTTTTATTACATTTAAAATGCCATTGTTAATAACCTTTTTACAGTTAGATATACACATACTAGAGTTTTGTTGCAAAGATAACTTTATTAATTATTGAAAAATAACAGTCATTGTCTGGTAACTGATCCTAGGTAGCCCAATCTCTTATCTTAGATTGGTTATTGAAATTGGCTGTTAGTGATAGTATGTATACAAGATACGAGTTATAGTTAATGTATTGAAAAGAGAAAGTGGTATGCTTTCCGCCAAAATCCAAATGCACTGCCTTTACTGTCTAATTCAACCAATATGTCAACTATTTATGCTGTTGCCTAACAGTTCATAAATTGAAATTTACTCTACGTTTTATTTTTTCAGGTTTTACAAGACTATGCTTCTATGAACTTGTTCCCAAAGGATCTCCTGCTATGACCTCGTTAAACACAAACACTGCCTTCTATATTTTGTAACGCTAGCGACACACAAGTCTTAAAATTATATAAATGTTATAAATCGTATTAGAATGTGAGATGAAAACGAAATTATTTTAAGCATTTTTATGAAATAAGAATTGCGATTACTGTGATACTTACTGTTTGGAGTCAAATAAATAAAACATTAATTATAAATCGAAGACTGGATATACCAAAAAGCAAGTGACATTGCTTTTTAACTAAAAAAAATTGATAAAGTTGCTAATTCAACAAGCTCATACATACTTAGATCAGTGGTTCTCAACTAGTATTTAGCCTACCACGAGAAGAGCTCAAGCTCGTCTTAGCCTGAATTTGTATTATGAATACACAAGAAATAAGTTTTTAATAAAAATATTTTTGAAACTAGCTTTTATTTTTGAGAGCTATACAGCAGTAGACTTTAAAAATACTATTCAAGATGGAAAAAAATAAAGTCAAGCACGATATAACAACGTTGGGATTTTCCTTTTCATGATCAGATCAGCTGCATGTCTTAAAAATTTGCATTGTCATCAGATTTATACGCCCCAGCAACAGTTCAGCTCATTAGGTAACCGGGAAATGGTTCGAATTCCACTTGCAAGATTCCCCCCAGTCGAAGGTACTTAGGTGCTTTGCAAGTTAAATAAAAGCTTGTAAAAATTTTATAAATTTGTAGGACACCTTATCATCAGCTCCTCATAGCCTCAGGTTGGCTACGCAATATCTACATCACATTTAACGTCATGTGTGTCATCTACATAGACGACATGTCGTCGATGAAATACCAATAACTCCTAACTAACAATTTTGTCCAAAATTACTTTTTTATTGCAATAGACATAAAACTCATATTCGCTTAGATGGAATTCACTCCTATCTAAAACTACTTTACCAATAAGCTTCCTGAGTTATGTTAAAATATCTACTAAGTCAAAGAATTCATTCGTTCGTTAGTATTTTAAGGAAATATCTCCTAAGTGTAAATTTAGATTCTTAACACTTAGAAGTTATTAATACTTCATCGACGATGTATCAAGAATCATTCCTGTTAAGACTTCCGGTCCTAAAAAACTGATTTTAGATTGCTGAATGTGCCTATTCATACAAATTCACCACCCGGTTGTCACGCTCTACTAATTGAGAACCACTGACTTGTATCAAGTCACTTAATGAAAACATTTTTAATCATCGGCAATTGTAGTACTTAATTTGTAATACTGACTTACGAGTAAATGTTGCTTATATTTGATGTATTGAAACTATAAATTATTTTCTTTAACTGCACTAATCTTAAAAAGGTAAAAAAAAAAAACAATTTTATGTAATGCTGGCATGCTATCGGCAAACGATTCTTTGTGTGCTTTAGATTTTTGGCAATGAGAAAAATAGTCAAATAACTAAGGTTTGAGCTATACTAGCTTTGAAAATCACGCTAAAACCTTGAATTGCGATATAAGTGCAAGTGAAACTACTGACAGCTTTATTGTTGAGTATGATATAAATAAATATTCTTATTTGAAGAAATTCCAGAAATTGAATCTAAACCCAAAGCTTAAAATCAAAAATAATTTGCTTAAATTATATGCTTATGTTACGGTGTTACTTAACGATACTAATAGATATACGTCTAAAACATAGAAATACAAGAATACATTTAAATAATCTTCAACATTATCGCCTCTATGGTCTAGCGGTCCGGGTGTTGGACTTGACTGCATGAGGTCCCGGGTTCGAATCCCGGGTCGGCCAACAAAAAGAAAATTGGATTTTTCCGATTTTCTAATAAAAAAAAATGTTGGTCGGGATTGGAGATGTGCCCGGTTGGCGATAGGCTTGCCACCTATCACATTGTGGGACTTAGTGTCTTCGGCTAGTCGTGGGTGCCTTGGTTGTACCTCTGCCTACCTCTTCGGGGATATGGGCGTGAAGATACTTTTCAACATTTCGTATATTTGTCATTGACAATATTTTAATGTATTGGAAAACTTACTATTTTTAGAATAAAATAGAAAATGACAATCAATATTAGATAACAAGTCACTTTGACATAAAACTATGAATGGTGAGCACTTAAACCTCTTCTTGATCGTGATTTACGACCAACCTATCTACAGATAAAGATGCGCCTGCTACCGTCTTATTAATATCGTAGTAAAGTACTGCAAGGTTCAACCTGGTATTATAGTCTTTATTACAAGATGATACACACTATAATATCAACTTAATTTTACTCCAATTTTTTTTTGTTGGGATTCGAACCCAGGACCTCAAGCAGTGAAGTCCAATAACTGAACCGCTAGACCACAGTATATATGGATATGGAGGATGGATATGTGCCCGGTTGGCCACCTATCACATTGTGGGACTTAGTATCTTCGGCTAGTCGTGGGTGCCCTGGGTGTGCCCTGCCTAGCTCTTCGGGGATATGCTCGTGATGATACCGTAATTTTACTCCCACATTAGTCCACGTTTATAAATAAGACGGCTCGAGTTTTGTTGTCTTAGATATTTTTGTTAATTATTGAAAAATAACAGCAGTTACCTGGCAATTGATCTAAAATATCACGATTTCTTATTTAAGATAGGTTTTAACATTGGGCATTAGTAATAAGTGCCCTTTTAATGACTTAGGATCTTATTTTATTTTTCTTCGTGTTTTCTTAATAATAATAAAAAAAATATTAAATTGGTAAATTAAACATTAAAGAGATGCAACATAGATAATAATCTGGTAATTATTCAAGTAAATAATTATCTTGATAGCTTTGAATTTGAGTTTAAATAATAGTGACCACATGGAACTTAATTAATTATTCCGAATTTCTTTTTCTTCATTTGTGGCTTTTACAACTACCATGCGTAGTTTGATTTCGCATACTGCGAATTTAGGTCATAGATACATAAGTATATGTTGTGATTCTATTAGTATATATATATAGTCTATTAATAGTTTTCTGGGTTTTGGCGCCATCAAGAGAAATGATGGTCGAAGTATTTTTCATAATTATTGAATTTCGTGTTTATATTGAGTGAAATTAGTAATTTTTTGTGGCATTTTGTACAATTTTGTTCAGTGAAAGTTCACAAATGAATTCTATACTTCTTATCGTCGGTGCTTGGTGGAATTCCATTCTTGGTGCAATTTATTTAGAAACATTTGTACTTTCCACAATATATTTTAACCATAAAAATAAAAAAATAATAAAATATATTGTGGAAAGTACAAGTGTTTCGAAATAAATTGCATGCACAAATGAAATAATCATGAAGAAAGTAGCGTATCGTGTATTTCCTCGTTGACGCCAAATCTCACTATATGAGCTTGAGAAATGTCGCCACCGCTTTACCCAAGACCCTTACATGACTTATAGACGACTTATGACTACTTATAATTGAATCCCGATTTTGATAAATTTGCTACAAATTTCTACTTGACTAATGGAAAAATACTTACGTGAATGCCAAATCCTAAAGAAAGTAGTCTAGTTTTCTGTCAAAGTGACAGCTCTTAAATATCTAGGTCATGTGCAGTTCGAAAATACATACCTTGTAGCATTATTGCAACTGAATTTTACAAACATGATGTCTTTGTGTCTATCGTGGTATTTGCTCACATACATGTATTTTTTATTTTATTTTGACGGTACTTACATAATTTTAAGCCAACTACTTGGTAGCAAAATAATTTTATTATTAAATAATATTTAATATGTATGTTATATAATCCAGCAAATAACTTGACTGTTATACACGACAATTACAATATTTTTAAGTTAAAGAAATTTTGAAGACACCTAGCTTAGTATATCGTCGCCTTAGTCTATAGTAAGTCTTAGTCTATAGTATAATATAGTCTAAGTCTATGCCGCTTAGTTTCAATTAAATTTCAATTAAGGTATTCAAAGGTTACACATATTAATAATCTTAAGTAAAACATTAAACCTTCTATTAAAATATGACGCTGATTTATGTTAAAATAACTGTTTTTGCTCGCGTCATTTATTTTTCAAACGTCCATATCTCAGAAATGCATTTCAGTGGCATAGCTCCATTACCCTCCAAGGCGACGATATATCTTATATCTTACCCCATTTAAATTTTCCACTGGGTAACTTTCCATGATTATACTATTAGCTGTCGGTAAAAATCAAGATGTTTGCTGGAAACTAAGCTAAGATAAACTTATGTAATAATTCTAGACGTACTTAATCTTGTGACTTAGTGCTACTTTTGTTACCGCGACTCAGTGAGCTGTTTTGTTTAGCCATATAACTTAGTCGTACTTTATTTCTACAATATAGTGGAACTTATTTTATTAATTTGACTTTTATTGACATATCATATATTAATGTCCGGTTCCTATATTCAAGAAACGAGTCGTTTTGCTTACGAATCGTATTTTTTGTGCGATTAGTAAAAAATCTAACTACGGTCTTTCGTTATCGACTGCAAACTCGAAACATTTTGTGTAACTATGAGCAACGCTTCATCACTATTAGGCAAATTACCAATGGTTATACTAACGGATTACGGTTGGTTGATTATTGGAACCCAGCTTAAATCATTGAAAAGCTTGAAGGTTTACTGGCTAGTGGTATAGTCAAACTAGGCGCTGCATTCTTGCAATATTTGTCCGACTTTGTACTACTGCCTTACCTTTTGTATCATAACTTCAGTACTCGCCATTTTTTGTTTCGATTTGGATTTGGAGGTTAGAAAAGCAAATAAACATGAAAGAGGCTTAAGGTGTAATCTTCATGTTCGCAAAGCACGATTAATATCTTTTGTGTCTATAGGCAACGTGTACTTCTTGTCATCGAATAATCCATCGGTGTTTGCCTCCCTCTAACAAAAAATAATCCAAAGTTACATGAATTTTAACGATGTTGAAATCTATATATTAATACGTGATGCCAAATCTTTGAACCCCTTTTTACGAAAATTGCGCGGACGCAGGAGCATAAAATTAGGCTTATGTGCAGGAGAAGTTTAGAACGCTTGGTGTCATTAGGCGGCGTGAATTTCTTACCATCAGGTAATCCGTCTGCTTGTTTGTCTTCCAATATCATAAAAAACGCTAATATTTTTCAATAATAACACTTGTAAAGTACATTAAATCAATAAATAAAACATTACCCACACTGCATGGTCATTTGACACACACAAAAAAATACATTGATGTTAACGATAAAGGATCGCAGATGCCGCACTAACTATTTAGGAAACGAAGTAGTTGGTCTTAAGAAATGAAGATGGCGTTCTTATCAACAAGATATTAAACTTTGGATATTAAAATGGTCGAATTTCGACCAACGGGCGACCACTAGTTCAGATAAAAACCTCACTTTCGGCCACAAATACGGAATTTTGTTAAGGAAATCCGTTTCGAGAAATCAAAGTAAAATTTCGCCCGTTACAAATGCCATACATTAAAATAATGTACGTGATAGATTCATGGACTTGTATGATTTTTTCCGAAATGAAATTTCGAATGTAGGTGGCAGACTAACATCGCATCATTTTTTTTATGTGATAGGAAGGCAAACAAGCAGACGGACAGATGTTAAGAAATTCACGCCGCCTAGAGACACCAAAGATGGTACCTGATGGTGCGTTGCCAACCTGAGGTCAGGATGTTAGGCCTCGAGCAAAAGTAAGTTTAACGGCTACCTTAACCTCCGAACTGAAACACGTCATGACGTTATGGCGGCAGGAATAGGTAAGGCAGTGGTACCAATCCGGACGAGTCGCTGCGAAACTCGACCACCTAGACAAAGAAACGCTTTCGCGTTTACAATAACAGGATTTCCAGATGCACGCCGGCAATAGACACTAAACTTTGTGGACTACTCTACCCTCCGAACCGGTAGACAGTATCGGTGTTATGTACAAACCTTGAATAACAAAACTATGAAACGTTATCCCGGTTAGTATGTATACCCTTATGCTCAATACTTTTTGTCTGGCAACTAGACAGTGGGTATATCTGAAAAAAACTAACATCTACTTAATCAGAAAAGGCATGAGAACGATTGTTATAATAGTGAAAAGGAGCATTCCAAGTCTGAAAGGTAAAATATATACACTGAGATGCATTTACACTAAAGTGTGCAACCTAAGCCAATCATGAAAGAATTTGGCACGTATTATTTAGCGGCCAATATTAATAATCAATCCTGATCCAAAACTTGCTGTCCAAGATTGATATTTTGATCCATTTTTGTTATCGCTTGCCAATAACATATCTGTGGACAGGATAAATATGGTAATTAGGTATAGGATAGGCTGGCAGATACGCAGCTATCTATCTAGATTGCTTGAAATCCACCTTTAGAGATTCATTATTAACATTGGCCGTAGATCATTAGGGTTTCTCTTCAATCTCGATTTCCTGTAAATTGAAATCGGATTTGTGTCATTTTCTACTCTTGAAGAATTAACAATTGATTAAAGTTAGTGATCTAGTTTTTTATGATATTGGAAAGCAAACAAGCAGACGGATTTCCTAATGGTAAGAAATTCACGCCGCCTAAAGCTGGTAATGGTGAGCTGCCAACCTGAGGCTGGAGGCCTCCAGCAAAAGTAAGTTTAATGGATATTATCCTCCTTACCGGAACAACGGCAAGCACTGATGTTATGGCGGCAGGAATAGGTAAGGCGGTGGTACCGATCCGGGCGAGTCGCAGCTAAACTCTACCACCTAGTCAGATGTCACAGTGTAAGTGACTGCCTGGCAGGAAGGTAGATGGTCTATTCTGCAATGGAGCCCGGCCCAACACGGGGAAAGTTCCAGTCATACGCATCATATCAAATAAATAAATAAAAACGTCATTAGATTCAACAATTTAATTCACTGTCAAACTTAAACACAACTTTCTTTTTTTAAAAACAATTTACTGTGACGGTTAATCGTATAGCGAAATCAAGCGGAGCAAAAATTAAATACTTATCAAAAAATATTATGTAAATAATATAAATTCAATACCTACTGTTCCGACTGATTGCTTGTCCCAAAGTGATATCATAAACGTGGTTTCTTAATCTATTATCTCCGTATATATAAAAATTAACGTAACGTGAACGGATGAACCAATTCCGCTATTTTTTTTGTTGTATTAGAAAACATGAAATTTTCCTGTCAAATAATTGACATCCATAGTTAGAATAGGACAACGTCTGTCGGATCAGCTAATATTAAAACACTAATTTACAAACATTCAAAGTAATTTTCGTACTGTACTCTTTTCTATTTTTGACAAATGTTTTTTAACGATAACTTCAGTACATCAAAATGTATAGTTGCGAAAACGCGACCTTTAGTCAAACTGAAAACAGCATACATTTTATTGTTAGACCACGTGAGCACTTTGTTTGATCTGCTGATACATTTCACATTTTGTTTATTGTTGAAGCCCTTTATTCAGTATACCGAAAAAAAATACTAATCTGCTCGCTGTAGAACGACGTAGATGACGAATTGTGTCTAGCACGTTTTCAATTAAGTACTTGCTTACGTCACATAAACGCGAAAAAAAGCAATTTAAAAATTGGTATATCTTTACAATTTTAAGTAGTAAAAAGAAAAAAACACCGTATAAAAAAACGTGATAGACCTACTTTACTCATATCGTATAGACCAGCCTTTCCCAAAGTGGCCGATAACGCCCCCTTGTGGGCGCTGGAAGCCTAGAGGGGGGCGGTATAAATCTTGAAAAAAATGTTTTTTTTTTAAACTAGGCGCAACAAATATGTTATTGAGGTTATTGACAAGAAAAAAAACGAGGGGGGGGGCGCTACAAAACAACTGATTTTCAAAGTGGGCGTTACATGAAATAAGTTTGGGAACCTCTGGTATAGACGAATACTCTTTAGCTACCATGTGATACAATTTGAAATAATACATTTTAATGACTGAAAGGTAACGGTTTTTCTAATTCATCCACATTCTACTACAGCGCACATACAACTCGCAATCGTCAACTGTGCAACCCGTTGGAATGAAACCCCTCTCCCGCTGCATTAGCCGCAAGCGCTCGGTAGTGATACCATCTTTGTATCATCTTGATAAAGGTATTATCAAACCAATCTTTTATCAATATAAAAGAATGATGAATTAATGAAAAATGACAAATGACGTCACAGCGACAGGTGCACAGTTAATTCGTACGGATCTGACTGCTGACTACATTCAATGTAACCTTCGCTATCTTCAAGCGCGGTCTATATTATTTTTCGCTCTCTTAAACTTTGCTAGAATATTGAATGTCAACTTTAAAAAAATAATAAATGACATTTATTGCACGCAATTTAAACAACAAACAAATTATAAAAGAATTGTTACCAATAATACACTTTTCGACTTCAATATTACATTAATTCTTTATTAATGACAATTTAAATTACTTTAACAAAACATCAAAATTCAATTATTGTATGTAAATACATAACCATTTCAATAGATCAAAAATACTTGAAAAACTATTTTTAAACCAATATCAAAAGCTTACTAAAATAAGTAGTTTAAAACTGGATAAACAATATTATAAACAAACAAGTATAGTAGTACTATTTAAATTATGCGCTTCGGCTATATTCGTCAAGTTTCGGAAATCCGAATATATTTTAAAGATATCTCTATAGAGTTGTATTATATAATTAATTATTTCGCTTAAATTTTGGTTAGGTCAGCCAATTTAAAAATAAAAGTAAAAAAAATGTATCTTCACGCCCATATCCCCGAAGAGGTAGGCAGAGGCACAACCAGGGTACCCACGACTAGCCGAAGACACTAAGTCCCACAATGTGATAGGTGGCAAGCCTATCGCCAACCGGGCACATATCCTATCCCGAGCAACATTTTTTATATTAGAAAATTGAAATAAAAGTATAAAGTGTAAAATGTGTAAAGCCGAAGCGCATAATTTAAATAGTAGTACTATAGCTATTTAAATGTAGTGAAAAAGGATACATAAGCATCTTGATGTCAAGTTTTTTTATGTGATAGTTCAGCGAACAAATACACGGCTCCCCTAATGGTAAGACAACAGAGGCCTATAGACACCTTAGATGTTACAGGTGCGTCTCTATCCTGCAAACGAGGAGCTAGGCTTATTGTGCAAGTGCAAGTTGATTATAGCCGGTCCCAAGAGTAAAGTAGCCGGTATACTTTACCCTTGGGATCGGAAAAACTTTATATGCATAAATGCCAAACCCATTAGCCAAGTCCTGTGTGGATTTTTTTTTAATAAATATAAAGGAGTTGGCATTATGACCTCAAGATAAATAATCGGAAATGATAACATCGAACGTCATGCTATCGTCGTAATAGCGCCGTACTATCCCCATACTATGAACAAAACTATCAAATTAGTAACTCAACAGAGTAGCATTTGACGGAGAATTTTGTCCAACAGTGGACAGTTTATAGTCCGAATTTAATAATACTGGTGAGGTAAATTGACAAAATTTGAAATTTCAGCTTAATCCAAAATCCTATTTATGGTTATCACACAATTTAAAAAAACAGATAATTCTAGAGCAACAACCAAACTCAAAAAAATAGACATTCAAGTGTTAATTAATTATAATAATAAAAAGTAATTCAGTTTCTTATATTAAGTCGTGTTTTCACAGTACAAGTTTACTTGGACCGAGTGCGCTTAGAAGACTACCTAGGCGTACTGTTAGCAAAACTTAAATGCGACTCGCGCAATGTACATTTTAAGTCAGTTACTAAGTAGTTACATGTCGAAATCTATCACACTTTTGGTCTAAAAAATTGTTGCTTTTAGTTACCAGTAGAGGCGATATTCAAAGTTTTCATAAAAACAATTTACACAGACGGTATCGAGTACAGTAAACTTGACAAGTCGTAAAAGCGTGGTAAGGGCCCTGGCGCAGGCACAATCGAGTGAAACAATCGACTTTAGAGGTTAGTCCAAAATTTTTTTAGAATGTTTGTTGTTATATTTTAGTATATTACTTATCTCAGCCTTATATTGTGTCATAAACAAGACGAATTAAGCATGTGCAAGAAAGTGAAAAAATCATGTCATATCCAACTAATATTAATTATACCCAAAAGGTAGCGCTTGCAGAGTGCACTTTTATTCTTAATTCATACAAGTGCTCTCGGTCCGAGCGAATTCGTACTGTGGTAACCGAGCTATACATTCAATATATTGACATAAAAATCGCATTACAATGATACCATACGAAAAGAACCTCCGTTAAGTTATGCAGATAGATGGAGCAATCGCTCGTTAGTTCGTTTATTAGTGGAATTGCTTTAACCAGCGTATTCGCTCGCGTTTAAGTCATAAAAAAATATCCTATATTATTTTTTTATTCCTTCAAGTATATGTGTACAAAGTTTCACAACGATTGGTTAAATAGTTTGTGTTAGTGTTAGAAACAAACTTAGGTTCGCATTTACAATATTATATTCTATTTTTTTAGCAAACGAGTACCAATAAATGTACTGCATTGTTATTGGTCCACGTAATCAAGATAAAAGTTAATTTCAATCAATCAGAACGTGCCATTACAATTTGATAATGAGAACAAATGTGTAGTGCCCTCCCCTCTTATCGCTACATCTCACTCTGTCAGTATCGGAAATATGCGAGGTAAATACTCAGTACTCGTTTGTTAAAATAAATAGACTATAGTAACGATAACTATCAAGCGCCAATAAGTGCTGTTTATAATGTTATATATATTAACTGTTATTTAAATTTTTCGAGCGGACACTTGCTCCATGGGACCTGAGTAACTTAGAAAGACTCGGAGGCTAACCGCAGAGTTGCGGAGTTTAAATATGCAAAGTAAAAAGTAAATTTGTATACAAAATCCGTACGGTATAACACACAGCCACCGCATCTTCATGCGGCGAAATTTCAAAGTTAAAATCCGCATCTGGGCGGCGTGGGATTTAGTGTGGTATCCGCCTAAAAGTTATCAGTTCATGATTATAAACACTAGTGGTCGGTCATTGGTCGAAATTCGACCATAATAAATTTTAATATATTGATGATAATAACGCCATCTTCATTTTTCAAGACCAACTACTTTGTTTCCTGAATAGTTAGTGCGCCATCTGTGAGCTTTTATCGTTATCATCAATATATTTGTTTGTGAGTGTCAAATGCATGGTAGTGTGGGTAATGTTTTATTTATTGATTTACTTTACTTTATAAGCATTATTATTAAAAAATATTAGCGTCCTGCACTTTTCCTGCACATAAACTATAAGTGTGCCAA
>NJDC01000704.1:123922-134215 GCA_002245475.1 Calephelis virginiensis | reverse complement strand
CCACAAACATTTTTCTTAATTTGAATTTAGAATCTTTTTTGAAAATAGGTACGTATATTTCTTTTTGTCGTCGTGTTACAAACGTATTATTAAATCACAAATTTTAATAACTTGTGTATAAGTTATTAAACATAAGACTACAATACTCTATTATTAAATATGGAGTGGACGCTTAAAGAAGACTGTGTCGCGGGAGTTTTGGCCATTATGGACAGTTAATAAAGGATAGCGCCCAGGCCATTATGGACAGTAGAGCTGGGCAAAAACTACTTTTTTACGAAACGAAACGAAACGAAACAGTTTACAGATTACATAAAACAGTTTCAAAAAACGTTTTTTTTAAAAAACACTTTTTTAAACATAATATAGAGTACTGTGTGCATAAAACAAACTTACCTTCGTCCTTTACCCAGGCTAAGGACTGGCAGAATAAAGACCGGCCTCCCTTGTAGAATAGTCCATCTGCCTTTCTGCCAGGCAGCTCGTAAAAGACGAGCATAGGCTTGCCGTCACTAACACCGTGACATCTGACTAGTTGGTAGAGTTTCGCAGCGACTCACCCGAATTGGTACCATCGCCTTATCTATTCCTACCGCCATAACGTTGCTGCTGACATACCGTCAGTGCTTGCCGTTGATGTGTTCCGGTTTGGAGGATAAGGTAGTTTGGACAGGAAGGCAGATGGTCTATTCTGCAAAGGAGCCGCGACCAACACGGGGCGAGAATAATAAAAATTTGAATGACACTTATGTTTTTAGCAGAACATCGTCTTTCCGGGACCAGGTTCTACTAAAATAACCGGTTTATTTTGATATGCCCATATGTCAGATAAATAACTTTATTTTAAAACAAACTCGTGAATGAAACTGAAACTGAATGATGTAGTTACACGAACCAGTTTCTTACACTTTGTTTTCATAGAACTAAGATTTCATACAACATTTGTCTCTTGAAACTGTTTTTTCAAAAGACATTGGAGAGTGCACAATGTCTCACTCATACTAACCATATTTGTAAAAGGAGTGAGCGTGCGAGAAATGTCGTTACCAATGTGTTCATTCGTTACAAGACGGACGGATTTTACAGTCTACAGTTCTACGCGCGGGTCCGCAACTGGTTTGGTAACGGACTGGTTTTGTCATTGACAAAAAACTGTTCGTTCGTTTCACAGTACAAAAGTGTTTGTTAAAACACTTTTTGTAAAAATCGCACAGGACTAATGGACAGTTAATAAAGAATAGACGGGGCGCATCGCAGCGCAATAATCCGCCTAGATCGCTTGCATACATTTTGTATGTAGCAACGCCCACTGTGACGGGGCGCATCGGCGCGGATTTTTCCGCGGCGGATTTCCGCGAGGCACCCCGCGTGCATACCCCGATGCGGCTTACAGTGACCAAAGATCATGATATGACTGTTAAGAAAAGAGCACTATGGCATTTTAACGCCAAAGTTTCGTACGACAACTACTGGGTAGAGGCATCACTTTCCATACTTGAAGATTCGTATGACAACTACTACTCCACTCCACTCCACTTTACATATTTGACGATTTTATGAATTTTACTTAACGAAGTTGTTCTACTTTGGTACTGAGTAACAAAAATCCACCGATGTGATGCGGCCCGGCCCGCAAATTTTACACTTTGGTTTTGTCGCCATCTTGAAAGAAGATGGTTCTAGGTGTTTCGTAATTATTGAATTTCGTGTAAGTTATGAACAAAATTAACTAATTTAGGCGACTAAAGATTAAATTTTTAAGTGAAAACTTATTTAGCGGCGTTGCGCACTTTTTTTGGAATGGGTTAAAACTTTTAAACTCGCGTCAGATCCTCAGAACGTAAGACGGCGCACTTCGCACGCGCTAATAAGACGGTGCAGGTCGCTGGCGCGAGATCTAAAATAAAACGAAGATTCATTGCTGTTTTTGTATTGCTTACATATTTCCGAACAGTATAGGATTCGCAATAGATAGTACGAGTACGATTGAGTACAGACAACAATCGCATAAACTATTGCGGTTCGGCCCCTCGCATTGATCTGCAGTATTAAATAATTGTACTGTAAACTGTTTCTTGCTTTGAATGCTTTGCAGTTTGTGGTAGATAAAATATATATTAGTTTAGTAAAACATATTTTAATTTGTTTGTGACTTTTAGGTATATTACAGCTTCTCAGTTAATAGAAATTAAAGTAAAACATTGTGAAGAAGTCTAGCTGTTTTCGGAAAAAGTTGTAAGTTTAACAAAGGAAATAATAGAAGAAGGAAAATATATACACATATATATTATGTATATAGAATTGAATAATGTACAAGTTTGAAAAATTAAATATTTCATCATATTTTATCTCATAAGTAATACTATTTTAACTGGCCAAGGTGAATTATGAAGTGGCCGTACTAGTAGGTAGGTAGCGTACTGAAGTTGCATGGTTATAGCACAGAGTACTAATAGGTGTACTAGAGAGTTTTGGCGCCTTCGTGAATGAAGATGGTCGTATTTTTTTCATAATTGAAATTAGTGTAAATTATGAGTAAAATTAGTTAATTTAGGTGGGAATTAGTTTAATGTTGTCCTGTGAAAGTGCATAAATGAAATAATAATGAAGAAATGAATGTATCGTGAATTTTCTCGCTGCCGCCAAATCTCCCAAAGTGAGCTTGTGTAAAGTGACCACCGCTTTACTCAAGACCCTGACGTGACTTTGTAAATAGTGACTAACGATTGTATAAGAATAATTAATAACGAAGACATGTGAATAATGACTTTATAAGAAATAATAAATACGGAAGACGTGACATCATGGCCTAAGGGTGTTAGCCGGCCCCAAAAAGGGGTAAATTAACATAAAAAAAGATGTACTAGTACATTTTAGCATGCGTGCATTTAAGTTATGGAGGGTAGAGGTAAGGAGAACCATCTTTATGTGTGAAAAAGTGTCCGTCAAAATCTGCTAAGCAAGGGTGGCGCTACAGTAGCCACAGAGTAAATTTTAAAGAAGGCGCTGAAAGTTCAAAATCGCAAAATCAGTGCTGCTAGTGGCAAAAGTAACACGACACTGACCAAAAAGTAACATTTTGGTGAAAAAAGTAACATGACGTTGTTTTTTTTTTACTGTTGAAACTACTAAACTGCGCAATGCGTTATTATGGCAATTTATTCATAACATAAAACTTACATACGATCCTTGACCCATTTATTAAACGTAAAAATTAGTACAAGCTGTGCAACAAGTGATTAGAAACGGTTGGCGACGAACTTCATTTCAGTTTCGTATTCTGTGTGCATTAATTAAAAAGGGATGGCAATACTATATTGCAAGCAAGGTTATAGTACCTAATATGTTTTTGCATGGCTTGTAATAGGCAACTATTCATCGCATAATCAACTGGCAATGCTGAAAAAAAAACAGACAATCATTCGCATCACATCTAAGTAATATACCAACCAATTTCAAATGTCTTTAAATCAATACTAACCTGCTTTGTCATCAATTAATACAAAAAACTAAAAAAGGTTTCTTGTCCCTTTTATGAAAATTAAAAAATCAACAACCCAATGGCGAGGTGATGCTGATAAGAAAAAACGTAACAGTTTATATCTAAAACATATACTAACCCATTTTTAGGAATATCGTTCAATACCAACCTGCTTTGTCATCAACGAATACAAAAGACAAAAAAGGTTTCCGCCCCTTTAATTAAACTAAAAAAAATCTTAATAATTATTGATCGAATAATCTACTGCCGGTGCTAAAAAGAAAAAAACGTACGTAACTGTTAGTTATTTGTATCTAAGTAGTATACCAACCAATTTAGAAATCGTTCAATACCAACCCGCTTTGCCAAAAATGAAAACAAAAAAAATTAAAAAGGTTTCTTGTCTTATTAGAACTTTGAAAAATCGTAATAATTATTTGTTTATAGAATAATGTCTCTTGGTCGCATGCATAAACGGGATGAAGGATAGATAAATGCACGGGAGTGAATGAATAAGTCGATTTGACACATATGAATGCGACTCCAAATCGCATATTGTAATCGCATCGGTCCTCCCGCTAATCCCGTCATGTTGAATATTCGTATCATGTTGGTTTCAATGGCACCAACATGAGAAAAACATGTTTTATTTACATTTAAATGTTAAAAAAGAAAAATGATATAATTTATATATTTTTTTTTATATTCGATGGCAAATGAGCAGGCGGATGTCAAGAAATGATGTTATGAAAATTATGTTAAGAAACTCACACCGCCTAGAGACACCAAAGGTCCTAAAGTTGCGTTGCTAACCTGAGGGCGAAATGTTAGACCTCGAGCAAAAGTAAATTTAACGGCTACCTTACTCTCCGAACCGGGACACGGCAACTTCAAGCACTGATGCTATGGCGAGTAGGTAAGGCAGTATTAGTACTGCGGGCGGAAATGGAAACTCTACCACCTAGTAGGAAGTCACGGTGTTAGTGACCTTAAACCTATGCTTGCCTTTTACAAGCAGCCTGGCAGGAAGACAGATAGTTTATTCTGCAAAGGAGCCCGCACCAACACGGGAACTTATAGTTCCTGGCAAGAACAAAAAAAAATATATGTGAAGCAATTGCTTCATATCCCTTTTTTGTTCTTGCTATGAAATCATAGGAATACTTCACTTATACCTTCACTTGTGACTGCCTGCGATAAATAGTGTTTAAATCCAGTGTATTATTTAAAGAAAGTGGCTTTTTCACAAGCTTACTATACAAATTACAAGAATCACTCGATTAATCAAGGTATACCTACATAAACGACAAGTAAAATATACTATATTATCAATCATAGATACAAAACGTCAAAGATAACAAACATGACTTACTTTAATTAAAAAGAGGCGAAGGAAACTAAACACACTGACATTTAGCAAATTTTGGGTAATTAACCCTTTAATCAGCAACATTAATTTAATACGGGTACTTGTAACTAATTGTAAATATTTTATATTTTATACCAAAACAGAAATTAATGTCGAATGTCAGTTTTCAACAGTTAAATATCGATTCACTAAAGCGATTCAGTATCACATATCGATTTAAAAACGATCTTTTAGGCCCAAAGAATCGATTCTTCGATTAATCGATCTAAGATCTCCATCCCTATTTTGTCAAATCAGAAATGTCAATTTTGATTGTTGATTGATTACAAAATACAAATAGGTATAATTTAATCAGAGATAAATGCTATCTTCTCTTTAATCAAGGAATATAAATACTCTTGAGCAAGAGCTAAAAGCATTAGATATGAATTGACCAATTTTTAATATTCCTATCCAGTAGTCTTTTATCCGTGTTAAAATGGGGCTAAAGAAAAAGAAAAATGTTATAATTTTAACCTTTTGTATGGTCGCATGTTTCATTCTTTATCAGCTTTATTTTTTCCTCACAATTTCGTCTGAAACAGGAATTAGCAATAAAAACATACAAGTCTTAGATCATAATAGTATTAAAGACCTCGTTCACGTGAGATCGGAGAACGACCAATATATTAATGAGCATGGTATGTTAAGAGGGGTTTATTACCTAAATATCAAGGAATACCGCCCAACATCAAATGGGGAATTCAAGTGTAGAAATTCGGAACAACATATACCATATGAACAGGTTAACGATGATTATTGTGATTGTGAAGATGGTACAGATGAACCTAGTACGTCTGCATGCACTAAAGGTGTTTATCATTGTTATACACAAACACGAAGAAAAAATTCAATACACAGTGTGCCATCTAGTAAAGTAAATGATGGTATTTGTGACTGTTGTGATGGTTCTGATGAGTGGCTGTATTTGAATAAAAAAAGAGTACTTAGTCAAAGTTCTAAAGTGCACCACAGACATTTTGTAGATGTATGCCCATATATTTGCACATAATTAGTTAATAGTAGAAATAAAGGAATGTTTATCACACTTAAAGGACATTTGAAACTTAAAGACACAAATTCTTTTGTTTAGAGTTCTGTAAATATTCTCCTGATATTAACATTTTCAAATGTCTGAAAATTTGTATTTTATTTACCACTTAAAAAACTTGTTATTATCAAATGAAAATATCTGTATAAATTGTAAATGATAAAGGTAAATTTTGGTATTTCATCTGTACGCAAGACTAGATACAAATCTTTAAGATTCTGGTAATCACTATGTTTACAAATGGTTGTGTATAAGAAATTAAGTTTTGGTTATTAGACCTTTCAGTCCTATAACAATAATTAAAATGTAATTAAGGTGTAAAACTAACACTTATCCTTATCAAAATAATTTGAATGTGTATTTATTATTGTTGATTTATAATAAATTATCTTTCATGGTGAATATTAACACCATATGTATTAGTAAACTAAGATTTCTGTTACAATATTTGTTTGTATTATGGTTCACAAAAGTTGTGTCATGAAAAAGAACTTTTCAAACAAACATTAGGCAAAATTGCTCAAGGTCATTTTTTAGTTTAGATACATTTTAGAATTAAGTGAATGTAATATTTATTAAAATGTGATCTTTTGAAATTGTAAGTCATATAACAAAGTAATATTAACATAAGCAAAACTTATTTTAAATCAGATTACATTATTATTATAAAAATAAATGTTTTCAAATAGGGATTTGGATATTAGATTGTATGGTTGTTACTTAATGACATCTCATTGCTTAATACAGAACTAATGGACATACGCACACATATTACACAACACAACACAGAGAGTTTTATTTCTTTTCTTTTTTATTTAGAAAGTTTTATAACTAAATACCTATTAGACACCTATTGCCTGTTTAGTTACCTATCCCAGTATAATAGTTAAAATTTTCATCCCAAACTTTCTAAAGAAACAACACACTTTCACCCCCTATTATGTAGCATGTTTTGGAACCCAGATCTTTAACTACATAAATAACAAATTCATTACAATCAGGTTAGCAGTTTAGCTGTGAAAGAGCGACAGACAAATAGACAGGCTTTTACATTTATATCAAATACAATATATTTACTAATCTCTGATAATATTATAGTATGCATATGCAATTGTACTTATTTGATTGCCGCATATGTAGTGGTTGTTACATTGGTAGCAAACATTGTGATATCATTAAGTAACATTTATTATCTTTAAGTTGGTAGTTCAGTCCAATTAGATTTAATAATTAGTTTTATGAGCCATTAGATAGGTATGTAGCAAATAATCTAGTAATTAAATATTTTATTTGATGATCAGAGTGTCACTGAAAACAACAGAATGAAGTTTAATTGAAACAATAATAACAAAAATTGTTCTAGTAGTTCTTTTCTAAGTGAAAAAAGTATAATTTTTCTTATCTTGCCTGAAAAAATCCCCACTTACTCCATACTTTATAAAAGAAAAATTGAAATTGTAGATTAGAGTTTAATGCATAGTCTTTGTCTAGATCTAAACGAAGGACACAAACAGAAAAAATAACATTATATAACAAATAACTCACAGTCATTTTAAATGTTACTAAAACTAAAACATATTACAAAATTATTTTGAGGATTTTCTTTGTTCCAAAGATTATTATTACAAAGTATTAATAAGGATTTAAATACAAACTGTAAAATACTTGAAATTATTTTTCATAAAGAATTCTTAGAAAATAATAAATTGGCCTTACTATTTTTTGTGTACCCATCTATTACAATTATTATACCTACTAAGTACCATATCTATTTACCAGTTATACTTTTTCTTACGCGGAACATGACAGTGTCTTAAACCAACGCTATGGCGGCTGAAATAGGTCCAGTGGCAGTACCATTAAGGGCGAGCTTCTCAAGTACTATTGTCCTGTGGAGTTGCTGCACAGCACTTTTTTATGTAGTTATAACTGACAGCACTAGTGAAATAATATAGTAACCTATAACTACAGAATCATCAACGGACAATAAGGTCGTCATATCCTTACGCCATAAAGATGATTATAAACTTTTCAAGTAAATATGCAAATTTAAACAGGTACATTTATTTAAGTAAGTAGGTCATAGGTTTGTTATCGATTTTATAATATATTTGTCCATATTAGAAGAAAGGAGTACGTACGAAAGTATTTTAGTAGTAGTTCACATTGTAGCGAATTATTTTTTGTGATGATTCAACTACATGTTACGTTTCTTTTGACGTCTAATTATCTAAGCGTCGGAGTACTATAGTTGCTCTGTGATCTAAGCGCAGTAAAACAATTACAAAAACTGTCTTCAATTTTTGTAAGTCGTCGAGATACACAAAATTTACAGGATTTCATCATCAGCCAGACTTGGTGGCAATGAAACCACCCGGCAACGACCAAATAAAAGAATTTTAAAATTGGTACATAGTCTAGGAACATAACCTACGTAAAAAATATAGGAATCGAACATATTATAACCTCCCTCTGTTTTCAAGATCGGTTAAAGTTGGAAATTACTTAACGCATTTATTAAATGATGTTTATTTCTGGATGAGTACCTAAAGTGCAAATGCACAATACGGTTTTATGGACCGGACCAATACGGGGTATTTTCCCCGCGTTGGTCCGGGCTCCTTTGCAGAATAGACCATCTACCTTCCTGCCAGGTAGCTCGTAAAAGGGGAGCATAGGCTTACCGTCAATAACAGCGTGACATCTGACTAGGTGGTAGACTTTCGCAGCGACTCACCCGGATTGGTACCACCGCCTTACCTATTCCTGCCGCCATAACGTCATGACGTGTTCCGGTTTGGAGGGCAAAGTAGCCGGTAAACTTACTTTTTGGTGTCTCTGGGGGGCGTGAATTTCTCACCACCAGGAAATCTGTCTGCTTGTTTGCCTTCCAATATCATAAAATAAAAAAATAAAAATCTTTATTCCAGGTATTTATCAGTATTAGTACAGGACACAGGTACCTATTTACTAGGTGTCGGTATCGGGACAGCAGCGGTTTTCGGAGTGCAGGTAAATACAACTAAGTCCCACAATGTGATAGGTGGCAAGCCTATCGCCCACCCGGGCACATTTCCAATCCCGAGCAACAATTTTTTTTATTAAAAAATTGGAAAATCCCAATTTGCTTTTTGTTGGCTGACCCGGGATTCAAACTCAGGACCTCATGCAGTTAAGTCCAATAACTGAACCCCTAGACCACAGAGGCGATTACGCACTGTGGGACTTAGTGTCTTCGGCTAGTCGTGGGTGCCTCTGCCTACCTCTTCGGGGATATGGGCGTGAAGATACTAGGTAAAAACTTTTAAGAGGGAATACAGATGTCTTCAATTGAAGAAAAAAATTACGTAATATTGGTTGACACCGGTATTATTGAACCAGTACCGGTATAAAACTCTTAAACCAATAGTATAGGTACCAAATCTAGAACCGGTACTAACAGTACAGGTAACGACTATTTTATTGCTCGCTATTGCTCCAAGGCCGTTACTACCTGTTCCCAAAAATACCGGTGTTTTAAGCTTTTAGTTCTTTTATTTTCTTTACGCCAATGGTCAAAAATAAGGAACCGTTATAGATTCGCCATGTCTGTACAGTAATTTTTTTCCAAAGCTATAAATACTTTACTGTTAACACCTCGTATGTAGATGTATTCTGTACTCCGCATTAAGATTTTCACACAATAAGAGAAAAAAAACACAAATTTTGGGGGTTCCCTATGCTTGCGGCTGAACCAATGTACGAGAGCTATGTTCTGATTTAAACGGATATTAGGTGACATTTTTAATTATTTATACGGGACACTCACGATCTCTTTTTATTTTATTTGTCGATATTTCCACGGGTAGTTTAGCACAAAGACAATAGACTAGACTTGTAAGTGGTCACGTGACATAGAAGCAAATTAGAAACTGACATTTGACAGTCATTGCTGCTGTCAGAACTTTTGGTTAAACTAATGTCATTTGAAAAAATGTCATGTCAAATTCTTTGCAGTTTGTGTTGACCGGCCAAGTAGTTAGCGTCGATTAATTTCCGCCTATTTGTGTTTCTGATCCTCACCAACTGTGACCGACCAAGCAGTTTGCGTTGATTGATTTCCGCCCACTTGTGTTTTAAATCCTCTTGAGTTTAACATTCAGTGCAATGTATACAAAGTGCTGTGTACCTGGTTGTACAAATTCGCGAAAGGACGCATTATTACATAAATTCCCAGTGTGTGAAAACAGACTCCAAATGTGGGTCAACAATATTAACAACGAAGATCTGCGTCGCGAAAGCGTTGCGAAGCTTCGTCAAATGCAAGTGTGTCATAAACACTTTGAGGTTAGATTTGTGACCAGTAAATCTCAT